>LPNX010716052.1:0-53404 GCA_001517045.1 Pseudotsuga menziesii
TAGAAATTAAATGTCTAACACTAAAGGATCAGACCTCGTACCTTATTTCGGATGGTTGAAGTAGATCCCCATTGAGCTTTCCAATCTTCAGCTTGAATTGATTTGTTACTTCCTCAATAACAAGTAAACAATACAAGCATTCTATATATCATGGTGTTAGATCTATTCTAGCATATATAATCAATAATGTACAAGCATTTGACATAATCCCATGGATAAAATATTCATTCAAACACACATTATTGGATAGGAAAAGATATTTCTATTAATATAAATCAGAGATTACAAGATACAACCTCTGACGGCACGTCTGCAAACTGGAGAAACTGAATCCCCCACTTGGGCCTCCACCACTTCAATCCTCCATCTCTCGATAGCAAGCTCACAAGAAAAAGGCAAGCTTGGAAAGAATACAAAAGTGCTCCAATGGACAAAGGGATGCAGACTCAAGAATAAGTTTTGGCAACAATGGACTATAGTTTCTTTGCTCTCAATTCTCTCTTATGCCTTCAATGTACCAAGGGGTTCCTTATATAGCTTTTCAAAGGGGTAATGAAAGGTCAAATCCGAGCGATCTCAAGGCATAGGGAAGGCCAGGAGTCAAATGAGTCGGATCCATGTCAAGGAAAATTACAAAAGGATTTGGATTATGCACACATCCCGTTGTACGCGGTTTTAGTGGTCAAACCCGCGTATATACGTGCTTATAGGTTTAAAAGTCGCGTATATCATTTTTCATATGTTTTTAGGGATGATAAAGGAAACATCAAAGGACAAAAATTTGTCCATGGGGTCTAAGGAGTCTGCAGCGGGACAGGGGAAGGCCTTACAAAGTGTGATTTACCTAGAGTGGTGAAATCCGCTATAACAGATGCCCCCTAATGTGTGAGGTCATAGGGGTCATACGATGGCCGAAATACATTATAAGTCCATCCTAGAAGTGGAGTGATGAAGGATCCCAAATGGAAGACCAGCCACCCAATCAGCATAGTACAATAATACAACTCTGCATATAACTGCAAATACATATAGCAGTCCCGGATACATAAGAGTACAATGGCCATGAATAGGCATGATACATGATATCACATATGTGGTCATCGCCACGTACAATATACATAGATCAGAATCTCCATGATGAAGATATACAAAGGACCAAGATCTCCAAAATGGGTGAAGATATATAATAGATCAATATCTCCATAGTGGCTAGAAATATCTGACATATACTGGAATCAAGTCACGAGAGCTGAAATCTCATGAACACTGGCACGATCAAGGAGGTAGAATATAAGAGATGCCACCAATCTAGAAAGTCTTCTACACAAACCGCTACGAGTACATGTCCTACTATGTGAATAGAGGTGTTGAGGTCGAACATAGTAGTCCATCATTTAATTACTGGTCATTAATGTATACCGTTAATAGACGCGAGATCACCCACCGATAATGAAAATGGGAATCAAGGTACTAGAGTGCAAACTAACAAGTGTGAATAAATGTGTTGAGGTCGAACACTTGAAAGGGTCCATCGATCAGGGGACATTGATGTATTCCCAAGAAATTGTCGATGGCAAGAGAACCTACCACTGATGACTGCAAGTCTCAACGAACTCAAAATGACTCTAGACTCCAATCCCAGAATAAATGATCTGAAGTCGATGGGTAGAAATCCAATAGAAGGAGGGAATTAAGGCATCCCCCATCATCCAACACGAGGTACTGAGCAAAGTTGTATAATGTGGAAGGACTCGATCATAAAGTGCATGAACCAGTAACTGTACTGGGAATGGCCGACATGCAAAGTCAAGATAACTAAGAAATGGCCGACTCAGGTTTCAACTTCCTTCGAACAAGAGGATAACGACGTATGGTGACTAAATGAAGGTAGCATAGACTCGATATACAAACTGGGACATCTCTGTGACACAAGAGGCATCAACAGAGGCTCCATGGGGACTGGAAGCTTAACCAGTCGATGGAGATAAACTCAGATAAACGAGTACAGCTCCTAAAGTCAAACTATAACCCAACCAATGGATGTGATATACAGCGCTCTGTTTGAAGGCGACATGACTCGACAGCTACCAAAAATAACATCTTTCCTTTTTCAGCTTTTTGGTTTTTGATTTTTTTGGACTTTTTCAGTTATTTGAAAATCTTGAAAAAAGAATAAACTAGATTTATAGTTACAAACTAGGAGGAGACGAGTGTCACAAGGAAAAACAAACTAGTTCCAAGCAGTGGAACATACCTATGCTCAATGCAAGGATACATGTGTAGGATATCGATACTCGGGGGAAAATCCCCTCCCGGTAAAAAGGGAAACAAGCTGCGAAGGATATAAAAAATGGCTCTGCATGGCTAGACATGAGACAAGCTTGGGCTATACGGCTGAAACGAAATTTCAGGGGAGCTGGCATAAAGCTCAATAAGGTAGGAAAAGCTCATAATAATGCATTCAAAACTTGACATGAGGGAGTCCTGAGGGATATAGGCTAGCATAAGATCAAGAGGAGTATGAGGCTCTTGTGAAATTTCATGGCAGTACTATACAACGGACTCCCACACCCTAAAGGAGAAATTGTCGGCATGGGCACCAAATGCAAATAAGGCGCTAACTAGGGTACCCATGTAAGGTGAAGCTCTACCACTCTTATCATGCCACTTCTAAAGTAGCAAGAAGGTTACGTGACATAATAGAGTGGGTTCATACCTAAGGTCATGGTGATATGGTCATAAGGTCATTCAAAATTCAACGGTGGTGAAACCTAACCTATATGCCAGTTTAGACATTATACCCGAGATCAGCACAAACGGGTCAATCCAACGGCTAAAACGGTACTGAAAAAGGTCTTCTACAACACCAATTATGTCAAAAACGGTCCAAAATGGTTAGAAAATGTCGAAACTATAGGAAAGGGGGTAAAAATTTTCAAATATTTTAAATTTTTTCTATAAATAGTAAAAAATATAAATCATTTGAAACTTTTACCCATTTGAGCTCTGATTTTCAACTGCAAATTCTAGGTGATCCAGCCAGCGGAATTCACAACCGTTTCTTCCAGGTATTTACTCATGCTCTCCTCTTGCATTTTGATATAATTTTTATAGATTTTCATGGTCAAATGAGTTTTTTAGGCTATCCAAAAATGAGCGCTGCGGCCCACGCAGAAATTGAGGCTTTTTCCACGTATAGGGCTGGATATACATGGAAAAGGGCCTCAAATCCGCGTACATACGCGGCTGTTTTCAAAACAGTCGCGTATGAGGCTGTGCATATTATTTTTCACTAAACTAATGGGTAAATTTCCAATTTATTTTGCAGGATGGTGCTAGAGTGGAGAGAGCGTGAGCATGGTGAAGTAGAGGAAGCAGTAAGGGCCGACTTAATGGCTCAACAAGCTCTTCGTGCATGCAGACTCTATAAGTTTTGGTGTCTTGGTGGTTTGAGGGACAAACCAAGACTGCTACAGATGCTAGTAGACTATTGGGATCCAGTCTCGGAGTCCTTTCATATTGATGGGATGTCCCTCAACATAGAGGTGGAGGACATATACTTTATCACAGGGCTTTCTAGATGAGGGGAGGTGGTGAACCTTCGTTCCCGTGGTGGGCCAGGGGGTGGCCTGACTATCGATGAGTACATTGCAGTGTACTGTTATCCAAACACCGAGAAGGTGGGGAGTCAAGTCCCTACCAATGCTATACAGGTGCTGGGCCTAAAGGCCATATTATTGACACTAGGCAGGATAGTCGGCTTAGCATCGCTCCACCAGGCCTTGCGGCCTCTGATGTTCTATGCAGTGGAGTGCATGAGACCCATAATATATGACTGGAGTACTACGCTACTGAGAAACATGAAAGACCAGCTCAGTGAGTGTAAGCCAGGCAGGGTGCAGAACTTCAGGTTCAACAGTATCTTGAGCATGTTTTTCTTCGAGCGTGTTCCAGGATTGAGCCCTAGAGTGGACGTTCCTCTCCACAGGGTTCGAAATCCGGCCCAATGGCGTTGGGAAAATGCTATGCGCAGACTGGGGGGTGGTATGGTGGCCAACCCATATCCAGCTGACTTCTTTCCATGGTGGCGACGATAGATAGTTGCCATCGATGACTACCCCTATGTAGGGATAGATTTTCGGGGGGACCCGGACATGCCATTTCCACCAGGATCGGCATACGGCGATATAGGTAATGAATCTCGACCCTCACTCTTTTTTTAATTTTTTTTTGAGTTATTTAATTTTTTTTTGTATTTTCTTGATTTTATGGAAGCAAAAAGACATGTTTTTGCGTGACAACACATAGTGCCATCTACCATTTGTGTGCAGATGTGGGACCACGGCGACTAGAGGGATTCCCTCATCATAGACGGAGGGGAAGAGGAGATGAAATCACAGGTGTGGATGCGGAGTGAAAGCTCCAGAGAATTCATACCAACTTTGTGAGACTGACTCATAGAGTTCCCATGGCGCAAGTCGAGGACTTGCCTGAGGCCATGCAGTGGCAGGTGGTGGGTGTACCACGTGCATGGGTGTGTTTATTTCAACAGCTAGCTAGAATCGTAGTGATGTTCCATGATCACAACCCTCCTCCTCCTCCACAGGATTAGATACCTGGGAGTGTATACATTTTGTAAGACTGTGTATTATATGATGGTGGCTTAAAAGCCCCAATTTTGTATCATGACACTATGTATTATCACATTTTTGATGTATAAAAAGTTTTATGGTGATTGATTGATTTATTTACATGTGTAAAAACTATGTTTGTGATTAATTTATTATGAATGAAACAAATTCCAATCTAACACATAGTTAGCATATGAGTTAGCAACTTGATTATTATTTCTTGGAATGTGTATATATGTTATATTGTCAAATTGCTGTTCTAACAATATCACACATAAGAACCTTCTCAATAACGTCGGATCTCTAACATGGTACAAACCATTGAGCTATGACACTACTAACTCCGAATCAAGACGTACCTCAAGAGATAGAACACCATGTAGATTGGCATCTTGTAGAAGCTCAATAACGGCGCTATATTCAGCAACATTGTTGGAAGATGGCCGTAGACATACACCTCCTGAAGACAGTACCTAACCCATAGGAGTATAAATAACCCAAGAAGTAGAGGCTGAGTGTTGAGTGTGATGACTTGCACCATCCATGAATCCTATGTAGGTGGAAGATTCCATTGACATCTGCCAAAAGAAACGAAAACTAATCACAAACCCGTTCACGATAAGAAAAAAACCTAACTATGCAAAGCTGTACAATAATATACAACAAGCAGCCTTGGCTAAGGATCATGCATAGTATTTTTTGAGATAGAGCCCATTTCTAGGCTCCTCCAAAGCTGTTCCTTAGTAATCTACTAACTCATAAGCACCCTTCTCTAACACATGCTTGACCACGTAAGGACCACACCACATAGGATTAAATTTCCCTGCCCCCAAGGGTTCTTTTGGTTGATCCCACAAAAGGACCAAGTCTCCTTCACTAAACACTCTTGGATAGATATACTTATTGTACTGGACCTTAACACGACGCTTGTTAACCTCTAGAGCCACCAAGGCATCCCGACGCTACTCATCGAGTTGCTCAAGGTGAACCAAACGCTCCTCCAAAGGTGAAGTGTCTGGTAAGAGTTACACAGCTAGCTTCAACAAAGGAATTTCGCATTCAACTGGAAATATCGACTCCACTCCATGTACAAGCTGATATGGAGAAAAACCAGTGGCAGTCTTAACCACGGTTCGATATGCCCACAAAGCAGGATATAACATAATGTGCCAATTATTCTTGCTTTGTGCGATGGTTCGTTGGAGAATGGATTTTAGTGATTTATTCACTGCCTCTACCTATCCATTCGCTTGAGGGTAGTAAGAAGAGGAGTGCTCTTGCTTATACCCTAACTTTGATGCCAACTCTTCCATCATACGGTTCTGAAAGTGCGAGCCATGGTCAGTGACAAGCTCTTTCAGAATCCCAAACCGATTAATAATTTGGTTGAATACAAAGTGAGCTGTTGTCTCATCGTTGGATTTTACTATAGGCATAGACTCAGCCCATTTCGTGAAATAATCAACAGCCACTATAATGTGATAGTTCACCCTAGCCGAAGCTGGGTTTCAATCCATAAAATCGAGCCCCCACTTAGTGAAGGGACCGGCAGTGATAATGGGATGTAACGGGGCAGGTTTTGAGCGGATATTACATGTGAACACCTGGCAAGGGTGGCACCTCTTGACCGCATCAAAACAATCCTTAAAGATCGACGGCCAGAAATAACCCTCTCTCAAAATATTTTGAGCTGTAGAAAGCCCAGATAAATGACCACCACACGCCCCTCCATGGCAATCATTCAACACAACCTCAGCCTCGTCATGAGTTAAACAACGTCATGAAATGGATTCTACCCCATGGTGGTACAAAGTATTGTCCACTATGAGGTAGTTCTTAGAGACGTGACGTAATCGTCATCGTTCATCTCACGAGAGATGAGTAGGGGTTTTCAGTGTTTGTAAATATATTATGATATCCCCATACCATGGGTCTAACATTGAGATTAAGAAGACGTGTTCATTGAAAAACGTATCTTCACAAACCAACTCCTCGGCCTCGCTCGAAAAATCCGATATAAGCTCTGCAAAGATTTAAGACTTCTTCAATTTTGCCGAAACAAACTTGAGATCAAATTCTTGCAGAATGACAATCCATTTATTATACTTTCCCCCAATCATCCTTCGGGTGAGGACAAATTGAAATGGGTTGACATGGGCCACAACCAAGGTCTAACGAAGGAGAATATAATGTCTCAAACGCTGAACCGCATGTACGGTAGCTAAAGCAAGCTTCTAGACATGAGAATGATGAATCTCTATGTCAACAAGGTTTTAGCTCAGATAATATATGACATGCTCTTGGAGCTCCTCATCCTCTTGAACCAAGACCATACCAATCGTCTCTAAAGACACGGCCACATATAATAATAAATCACTGCTATAATACCGGGGACTAATCACCAGGGCTGATGCTAGGGCTCGCTTGAGTGCATCAAAGGACTCCTGGGCTCGCTCATCCCAATAAAAGGGAGTATCCTTCTTCAAGAGATGCATGAAGCCTCTAGTCAAATTGGCAAAGTTGACAACAAATATTCGTAAGAAGTTTACCATGCCTTGTAAACACTGAAGATGACGAATATTCTTCCGGGGAGACAACTAAAGTATTTCCTCAACCTTCAAAGGGTCGACTCTTATACCCTCTTTCGAAATGATGAATCCTAACAAATGACCTGAATTCACACAAAATATGTACTTATGAGGATTTAATCTAACTGAATAGTGCCGACATCTTTCGAATACCAATCTCAAGTGATAGGGATGACGCATTCTCATACGAGAATGAGCAGCAAGGTCATCCAAAAATACTTCAATAATAGACTTGGGATCGTGGAAGATCAAGTTCATCGCCCGCTGAAATGTAGCTCTGGCGTCTTTAAGGCTGAAATGCATTTTCCAATATGCGAATGTTCCCCAAGGACAAATAAATGCAGTATTATGTTGGTCCTCAGGTTTAATCTGTATCTGATTATACCTGGAAAATCCATCCATAAAGGAGAACACCTCACTACCCACACACTCATCCAAAATATGATCTATAAATGGTGTGGGGAAGTTATCCTTAGGATAGGCACGATTCAAATCACGCAAATCAGTGCATATGCGGATCGTTCCCTGCTTCTTATCCACCAAAATGGGGTTTGAAACCCACTCTGTCAAGGGAATGGGATAGATGAAACCGACTTTCAACAGTTTCTCTATCTCTGCCTTAATGGCGGGTGCTTTCCTAGGATTCACCGCACGTAAACGTTGTCAAATAGGCTTAGAGTTGGTGTAAGTCTTAATCTCATGCTCGACAATATGAGGGTCAATACCTGGCATCTCGTCGTAAGACCAAGCAAAAATATCACATAATTCCTTGAATAGCTCGGTATATTCCAGAATCTCAGCATGGGAACATTCCGCCCCAATATAGACATTCTCTATCGTGCCAGGATTGAAAGAGATGTTGATAGGAATCGTTGAAGATATGTTTTCCATGTTTCCATCAGCCATCGGACCAGGAGAGATTAATGGAACCACAGGACTACCAACTCTCTGACTAAGAAACGCCCTAAAATCCTCACGCTCCAAATGGTCAAGATCTAGAAGAAAGTATGATCTATGATGAAGATCCTCCCATGGTGGCTCAACTCCTGACACAGCCTCAATAATCGCTTCATCCGAAGGGAAAACCGTATCAAGGTAGTCCATGGCATGACAAGATTGTACTACCCATGTCAGCAGCACATACGGGTCCTCCTCCTCCATCTGTGAAGAGGAAGGACTAGGCTCTGTAACACTCTTGAGATTATCTTGATAAGCTATCATGGCTACAGGCAATGACATGCGCATCTCGATAGGCTCACTCGAAGTACTCAGTGTAGGAAGAATCCAAGGGTCTTCCATATGACTCGTGCGAAAAGACACTGATGTCGTAGAA
Source organism: Pseudotsuga menziesii (assembly GCA_001517045.1). Classification (NCBI taxonomy): domain Eukaryota; kingdom Viridiplantae; phylum Streptophyta; class Pinopsida; order Pinales; family Pinaceae; genus Pseudotsuga; species Pseudotsuga menziesii. The sequence continues at coordinate 8,553 of LPNX010716052.1, forward strand.
GTTGAGGCCTCATCGGAACTAGATCCTATCATGAGGATCGGTACAGGACAACTAAAGCTTCCCATGAGGGATGGATACATGCGTACACTCACACTCCCAGTTGCTAGCTGAGAGTGCTCAACGATTGGGATCAAAGCTCCCGAAGATGGGGTAACAGACAGATTCTTGAATGTCATTTGATCAATTGTTACGATCTTCCCATTATGTGCAAAGCATACAACGTGGAACAAGGAAGAAGAAACGGCTTGCATACTGTACATCCAGTTCCTACCCAGTAAGAGATTATAGTCAAGGGGTGCATCAACCACCTCAACCTATATCACAACGGTCTCCCCCCCCAAACAAAATTTAAGGGAAGGAAGGATGTCGTGCGGCCTAAAAGATCTCCCATCGAATGCTGTTAACATAGTCACTGATTTAGACAGCTCAGGAGAACCGAGACCCTTCCAATAGGCTAAAGACATCATAGAAGCAACAACTCCCTCATCAATCATAGTACATTTGACGGTCATACCAAGACATTCTACGTGCACCAAAAGAGACACATAGTAGGGCAAGCGAGGCTGAAGTCCTGCGGTTTCAAATTTGATCACAGAGGAAGAATCATCATCATTCAAACCAAGGGAAGAAAGCAATGCCTTCCTTTGTGAAGGACAACTCTGAAGCACTTCTAATGTAGACATCGCACAAGGAGTATGGCCCAAATCCTTGACAACTGAATAATTATGGGCGGCTTGGCCATTTGGATTATGCCCTGAACGCTTAAGGACTCCCTTAGGAATGCGAGGTGCAGCCTCAGGTTTATCTGTAGGTTTCTCAATGCGCAAAGGGGACCCTGGTGGATCAAGCTCTTTTCTTGGGCTGGGTTGTGATGAACTATAATATTTCGCATGAGTCACAACTTTCGAAGCACAGACCATGTTAATGCACCCATGACCACTACCCTCCGGTGGATCATCATCACTAGACTGGTCATGGGACTTTGAGTTCATATTTTGATTATGCGGTAAGGGTTGGTTAGCACAGCTGGGACTTGTGCTAAGAATCTCGAATCTTCTTCAATTCGAGGACACAAGTAAGTGAGGTGATCATCCTTACATAGCTTGCAAGGGAACTTAACCTTACATTTCGCTTACTTGTCCCCCCCAGCATTTCTACTGTTCTTGTCATTATTTTTGGCATTCTCATTCTTATTCCCACCCTTTCGATTATTATTTTTACCCTTTTTTCTATTCCATCCAGGCTGCTGGTTACCCTTCTGGTAACAACGATTGCACAGAAAGTACATTCGCCGTTTGGGCGGGTTGAGACGAAGCTGTAGCTTGTCCCGAAGAATATTGGTTGAGTGACATTTGACTAACTTGTTTTGCAACCGAATCTACAGGTTTCACACTTACACAACCCACAATGCCATCGGCATGTGGTCCAGGTTTGACTTTGGGATCGAAACTGGAACGAGGAGCATTGGGAATAATCTCATACAACAAACCAGACTGAGCATAGATCAAGTCCAGTTCCTGTTCCCTAAAAATCGCTTGTTCCTCATTCTGCACTCCGGATGTGGAAACATCCTTCGCTATATACGGCATTAACGACTTGAGGAACCACTCGAGGAGGAATTCTGGTGGTATAAAAGATTTAATTAATCTCTTCCATCTATGCCACTCTTAAATATGATCAGAAATATGTGTGGCTTTATCTTGTTGAAATGTCGACAAGAGTTTAGTACCAACGTCATAGCGCATTGGTAGCTGGAAGTGATTAAGAAAATTCATTGCAAGGTCGTCGAACAAAGCGAAAGCTCCCTTAGGTAACTCTATATACCATTTCGCAGCAGGCCCTATGAGGGTGCATTGAAATAGTCTCAAATGAACTAAGTCCTGATGTAATGAATTTGAAGAGCACCATAGGTGAAACGTAGTAATGTGTTCACTCAGGTCCTCTCCCGGTTTGCCCTCGAACTTAGGTATGTCTGAAGGAAGCTTGGTAGGGACAGCCGGCCAAGTCGGGTCATGAGCCACAGGATCGTTCGTTAGTCTCGATAAGTCAGGAAGATTAAGCATCGCAAGGAAAGGGAGCCGAGGATGATGAGGTCAAAGTGCTGCTCCCTGGTTCATATAGGGTTGATTACCACCATGGCCTTGGCCATATTGTCCTCCTCCTGTCTGACCCGTATAGGGTGGCATGGAAGTACCATATTATGGTGGACCTTGACTAGTAGGGGCTACAAATCCATAATTAGGAGAGTAAGCAGGTTGTTGATACTCGCCTCCATAAGGTGAAGAAACCTGTCCATACTGTGTCCCATAATAAGGTCCATAGGTCATCGCATGCAATGCCCCATGAGACACTCCGTAGGTAGGAAGATACACTCAGGAAGTAGGGATATACATACTGAAAGTAGGGATATAGGTCCTGGAAGTAGCAAGCTGACCTCTAGAAGTATGAACATAGCCTCCCGAAGCAGCGGGCGATATGTGAACTTGAGACACAACTGGTCTAGTAACCGCAGTACAGACCTGAATCGTAGCCATATACCGGCTCGAAGGACCACATGAATAAGGTGGAGGATGTACATTTGAAGAACTAGGGACTGAAGACGAAGGAACCTGAGTAATAATATATGTACTACCTCCTATCGTCACTTGTCTCGGATCTGGTATCCTAATCGGATCGCTAACCCTAGAACTAAGAGGGATATAAGATGTAGCTTCCACCATTGGGACAAAAGGTGCAATGTGACTAGAGCTCCCAAAACTCTTCGCATGGTAAGGAATGAGAGTACCCCCAGGCATAGTGTTAGGCTCGAAATCGGATTCGACATGAAATGTCAAATCATGTGTAGGGAAACCAGATGTAGCATAACTACCGTAGCTAGTGCTGGCAGGTTCAAAATGAGTCTCGGCGTCCTCTGGCATTCCATACCAGTAACGTGTCAATGGGGAATCCGACCTGGAGTGATTAGGTCTATCGTGCAAGGTTCCTATCTCAGAAATCATAGGACCTAACTCAGCTAAGTCAGGTGAAGGATCATAAGTAGGAGTAAATTCTCCATCATCTACACAAATGGGAGGAGGTGGTTCAGGAATATTCTCTAAACGGTCTCCCATGGTATGTGAATCAATGTGTGACATAGTCCTCCTGGACTGTCTAGGTCTCTCTCCCAAAGGAGGAGGAGAAGTAGAAGGTAGAAGTCTTGCTAAACGATGATAATGGCGAGGAACCACACTCGAATCCACAATGACTCAAAAAATAGCAAAGAATCTCTATTTACGTAAACCCTAGGCCAACTATCATGCACAGAGAAATCACTAATAAAATCTAAAGCCGAATGCAAGCAAACAAGGGCTGGATAAGTGAGCTCCCGAATGAAGCAGGTATGTCTCACCTAGGAGAGGCTTGAGACTCCCATACACAACAAGCAGAGGTACGTAACCAATTATTCTGGCCCTCAGCTTCAACGCGTAAAGCAACTGTGTTGTCCAACTCCAACCTGTCCGGGACACCTGCAGAATAACCCCTGCAAAGTACCCCCTCGATATCCTAGGTAAGGCCACTAAGGTCACCTCAATATAATCAATGCTCAGGCGAACATTCGCAGGCGGGATTGACCGTATGGGCAGGGTAGCAAAGCCCGAAACTCTCGAAAGAGCCCCCAGATACGAATACAATCCTGGAAATATCTCCGGTGCTACTCAGTTATGACTAGGGGTCATCCCAATCAATAACCGCTCACACTGCCTCGTACTTAACTCCCTTTTGGGAGGAGGATCCTGAGAAACACTGGTTATACCAAGGATTTCACACACTCACCTGGACAGACACCTAGATGTTGTTGTTTAGTGATCTTGGAGAATTGACTTATAATGAACTATTCCAAGATCCTAAAATCTAAGCTTGTTGGTGCACCCTAGAAGATAAAAGAGTGTAATTCATTTTATTTAGAATTGATTTTAGTTGGCTTTATTACTCAAAAAAGGGATATTATCGTGCAACTAGTGGTGTTATGACGCAACATGAAGTAAAATGCACACCTAACAATCAATGCAAATGCATTGTGTCCATGAAAACAGGGTATGCTACTACGTGAAATGCACAATTTTTCTTCAAATGATGAATGCAAATTTTCCTATATGAAGTCCTAACTAGTACTCCAAAGCAAATCTAGTGCAAGTACAATGCAAAGTGCAAAATGCAATGCATGATGATAAGCAAATGTTTTTGGATTTTTTGAAAATAAAAGAGATGCAAAAAGCAAAAGAATGATTCTACGACCCCTAGACTCTGCAAGCACACCTAAAAAACACTCAAGCAAAGCACTAAGGTAAAAGAACTCTAATGCACTAATATCAAACAAAAAATCAAAAATGCCATGACAAGAACCTTCTTAAAAAAGAAAAATTTAGCCTAAAAAAAACGTTTCTGGTCAGAAACAAAGGTCTAAACAGATTCAGGAAGTGCCAAAGGAGACTCAGCAAATATCAGAATTCACCCAGCAACCAATTATCTTCCACAAAAAGGCAAAATCAAGGGTATACACGACTGTTCGCAGTAAACCCGCGTGTATACGTGGAAATCGCAAAGGAAACCGCGTGTATACGCGACTGTAAGTCTAAAACTCGCGTACAGGAAGAAAGATGCATAAAATCAAGGCAAACAAACAGGCTGAGACAAAATTCACACCAATAAGACTCTACCAGGCATACATGCCCCCATACCCGACACAGAAACAAGAGAGAAATAGCAATTCAAATTCATTGAATGCCGAGAAAACAACCCCCAAAGGACACCTACTAGGAACTCCCCAGTGGAGTCACCAATTCTGTTACGGAGAGAAATTCCTATGGCTTGGGGTACCACAATAGACAACTTGACTCCAGAAATCAATCCTTTCCAATATGCAATAGAAATTAAATGTCTAACACTAAAGGATCAGACCTCGTACCTTATTCCGGATGGTTGAAGTAGATCCCCGTTGAGCTTTCCAATCTTCAGCTTGAATTGATCTGTTACTTCCTCAACAACAAGTAAACAATACAAGCATTCTATATATCATGGTGTTAGATCTATTCTAGCATATATAATCAATAATGTACAATAATTTGACATAATCCCATGGATAAAATATTCATTCAAACACACATTATTGGACAGCAAAAGATATTTTTATTAATATAAATCAGAGATTACAAGATACAACCTCTGACGGCACGTCTGCGAACCGAAGAAACTGAATCCCCCACTTGGGTCTCCACCACTTCAATCCTCCATCTCTTGATAGCAAGATCACAAGCAAAAGGCAATCTTGGGAAGAACACAAAAGTGCTCCAAGGAACAAAGGGATGCAGACTCAAGCATAAGTTTTGGCAACAATGGACTATAGTTTCTTTGCTCTCAATTCTCTCTTATGCCTTCAATGTACCAAGGGGTTCCTTATATAGCTTTTCAAAGGGGTAATGAAAGGTCAAATCTGAGCGATTTCAAGGCATAGGGAAGGACAAGAGTCAAATGAGTTGGATCCATGTAAAGGAAAACTCCAAAAGGATTTGGATTATGCACACATCCCGATGTACGCAGTTTTAGTGGTCAAACCCGTGTATATACGCGCTTATAGGTTTAAAATTCGCATATATAATTTTTCATATGTTTTTAGGGATGATCAAGGAAACATCAAAGGAAAAAAAGTGGTCCATAGGGTCTAAGGAGTCTGCAGCGGGATAGGAGAAGGCCATATAAAGTGTGATTCACCTAGAGTGGTGAAATTCGCTATAACAGTCACTGCCCTAATGGGGATTTTCTTCCCCAATGTACCTGTACTTGGTACACAGTGTTGATCTATGAGCTCTCTGGTGGTAATGTCCCCACCACAGGAACCTGTCAGTGAGATGGGGGCACCCTGTCTCGATAGGCCAGTCAGGAAGTAGATATCCTCTACCTCCACTGTAGGTATGTGTTCCCCCACCTTGAAATACTGCTGTTCTGGATTCCACATTCTCAGTATATGTTCCAGTAATATCCTGTGGGACACCATGATTGGTGTCCAGAAGAAATTTAAGAGCCCACAGTCCTAGAGTGTGGCAATGCAAACCGCAATCCTTTTAGCAGCAACATTCTCGCTATCATGTGTTCTTACCTTCCATATCACCATATTTTGGACACCTACACCCGCCAAAAACAACAATGGTATGCATTAATATCATCCTTGAGTCATTGCAAATCAAAAGAATGAATACATTTTTCCCATATCATTTTTTTAACTTCTCCACGGTCGGCACCACCTATGCCCTGTTGGAGATAGGTGGTGGCACCACCTGTCCGCGGTGTTTTTGGTGCAGTTCTTGGGTGGTACCACGTATCCTGTAAGGGGTAGCTGTGGTGCCTGCATATTGGATTTTATGGCTTACCAAATAGGCCCAAAACCCCAACAAATACCAAAATAGAAGCTATGAAATGAAAGATAAGGGTCTTAGCTGTTACCTGCAATTGACGAGACTGAAAACAGATGGTGGAAACTCCCGGTATCAGCTATGGAAGATCTGGCTAGAAAATGCTCCAAGTGCTCTCTTCTAGAGGTAAATAGTGAAATGTTTTGATTTTTTACTATTTACTCGCCTTATATAGACATTTTTTGGGTCCGACCTACTATAGTTTTGATATTACATCATGTTCTGGTCAAAATCTATTTGTCATAATCCCTTAATGTTGATTTTGAATGTATTTAACACTTGTTTATGAGTCGTCTACAGGTTGACTTTAGTAAGAAGCTTTGGAAAGTTTGTTTATGCATTTTTCATACTTTCACAAAATGGAAAAGGTCATTGAGCGTTTATTATGACACTTTGTCACACTCGTTAAAATCTAGTATCAAAGTTCCGAGTCCAGTTCAAGTTTCTTTCCAGGATCGTAAAATATGACATTGTGTAAAGAAGCGTCATGGACTTCTCTTTTCACCTCTTTTTCAGGCTCCTTAAACATGAAAAATTCATCGAGTCCATTTCTGATTCTTTCTAGGCTTGTAAAACATTACGTTGCATAAAAGAACCTCATGGATTTCTCTTTAAACCCTTTTTAGGCTCCCTAAATACGAAAAGATTGTCAAGCGATCTTGTCTTCTTCATGCTTGTTAAAGTATTTGAAGAGTCATCCGTCCGATGGTAGGTTATCTCTTTCTTGGTTCAGATAGGACTATTTACAAGAAAGGAACACTCCAGCCAATCATGAATGGAAGAGTTCTCTAAGTTATGATTTTACACTTTTTCGGGCATTAGAGACTAAATCATATGAAAAAGGACCCCCATGGAGTTTTCTTCCGTATTCATTCAGACTCTCTAAACATGAACGATATCGAGTTTTATTTCAGTGGACTCATTAAATTAAACATTGAGAGACCCATTTTGGGAACGAACCCCTCCTCTCTTAGGTTCATAAAACATATGAGAATGGACTTGTCTTTCGACAAGCTATATCGAGTGTTTGTTACCCTCTTTGAACTCGTAAAACTGAAAAGAGGCACTCATCGATCATGATGGGGGAAATGGGAAGGGAATCATTTTACAAATAATGGAAGTTGTTTGTTGTTACCTTTGAACAAGGCACTTGTCTGCATAATCATGTCAGTCAATTGGGTATTCAGTTGATCTCTGTGGTGATCCACTTTCATGAGTCATGTCAATCCTTTGAGTCTTTCAAAAGAATGCATTGTCCACTGTCACATTATGTATCTGTCCTATCTAGTCATGTTGCCAAGTCATTTTGTCGTGCTGCCCGATGTTCAAAGGGGATCTGAAGAAGTTTTACCTCTGCAGTCTACACAGTCTTTGTGTCAGTATCTTTGAGTCAGTAATATGGTGACTACATTCACATCATTCCATAACTATGTTCTGAGTTTCATGTCATCAATGTGGGACTCATCACGGCCCTCCTTTGATGAGATTATTCCCATCGACATCAGCTCATCATTCGAGAAATAGTCTTAGAAAAAATATTTAGTACCTTGAGATCTGTATTCCTTAATGACAAATTCTCTCACTCTTGACATAGGTTCACATCATTGACCTTTGATCGATAGAATCGACTAGGTGTTCAACATTAAGAAATCTATTCGCACTCAGTAGATTGTACTAGGGTACTGTTGAGGCATGGAAATTCTCAGGCGACAACAGTAAGGGATTCTCCCCATTCAACGTTCCCAACTATCCCATTGACTGTTTGGTATAGGGAATCCATCTGGTTTGCGGTCCGGCTACCGTAGGTCACGTAACAAAACAAAGGTTTTACCGGTTGCGGCCCGGTCCACCGAGTTTTTGTATTTTTTGACTTAATGTAGGAAATGCAAAAGCCTAATTAGCAATGTAGGATGATCGACATGCAAGGGGTAGTCACAATGTGATGTGCAGGTTCTTACCTCTCGTCTTAGGCTCCCATGCCTCCCAATCACATGTGCAGTAATGAAGCGAACTAACTATCTATATATCTATCTACCTATCCCCGGGGAGCAAACTGTAACCTAATTATGAGTAATGTGGATTATTCATGCATTATAAACAGGAAATATAGGTAGCTGATATTCTTATCTACAACACATGAAAGATTAAAGATATTCCGACAATCAGATAGCCAACTTTTTCATAAGCAGCGTACATTACTCATGGTGACATTTCCACAAAATGAACCAGAAATCATTTAAACAAGAACATAGGTTCAGAGAGTTAGAACAATCTCATGGTTAATGGACATAAACTGGAAAACAAAATAGTTCATCTTTCAGCCATCCACATCATAACATTTGGAAATTCCACCAATCTTTCTCCAGCAGGCAAACCATATTTCTTTATTGCAAAGAGAAATAGTTCTTCTTACAATATTGCTTTCTAGTCTCAATGGGAAAAATCCCCCTTTCCCTCTTAACCTATTACATTTATAGAAACAAGATGAAATGGTTGGGCTGCCCAAAGTAACCTTTGGGCTTCCCAACGCTTCATTTCTCAACGCTTGATTTTTCACATACTTTTACAAAAAGTTACATATTACAAAAATGGTTAATCCTTCACGTGGAGGGGCCCACTTAGTCATCTAGAAACTTCTTCCAAGCCGTAGCTTTAGAGGAGATTCCCTCAAATGCGCAGGGTTCCAAAAACTGAATGTTGATTTCAAATTTCTCAGCTTGGTTCCTTATAGCCTCAATCCTGGCTGCACTCAACCGAAGCTGGTCATCTAAAAGCTGCACACCAACAGCTGAGTGGTCTACTTCGTTTCTCATGATCTGCTCATCCAGGGCTTCAAGCTGCTGCACCTTTGCTTCCTCCTCCTGGTATTTCTTCTGCAACAGCTCCATGAAAGCATTGTGATCTGGGAAAGCATCAAGCCTCTGCTAAACCTATATCTGGAACTGGTTGTAGGTGATGAGGAGTCTTCTAAAAAACTCAGTCCATAATCCTTTTGTCTTTTTAACTGCTTTCTTAAAATCTTCAGCGGTGTTGATGGCGAACTCTACAAGGTCATAATCCTGCTTGAGGGCTGGTTTGTCTTTTGATGGAAGCTCTGCTACAATTTCTTCGTTGTTTTCCAGCCTCGCCATTCTAGCCATCAAGACTTCGAGCACATCCTGAGATCTATCCATGAAGTAAGAAGAGGTTTCCTTGATTTCTTCTAAGCGGCCATCTAGTTGTAGAACTTCGCAGCTTTCCTCCTCTATAGCAGTCTGTAGCTGCAGCATCTTGGTTTTTTGGGCCAATACGTGCTCTTTAAAAGGCTGGAGATTGATCTACTATTCTCTCGCCACTTCCAGAGCGGTGGTCAAAGAAGAAACCTGTTCTTGATGTTCCTTTCTTAATTCTTGGGTGTGCAGCGTATTGGCTTCCAAAAGGATCTCTTGTTGCTCTTCTAGTTCCTCCACCTTTGCCAGTAGCTGTTCCTTTTCAGTTCTTAACTCTTGACATTTTTTCTGTACTCTCTCTAGAGACCCCTGAGTTGTTTCTAGAACTTGTATTTCTCCTTGGAGGGCTTGTACTTCAGCTCTTGAGGACCTCATTTCCCTTTGCATCTCTTCATATTTCCTCTTGAGCCTGTTGCTTTCTTCCCTTTATTTTCTCAATGTGTCCTTTAACTGGGCAGAGGATTTCGTGGACTGCTCCAAGTCAGTTATCACCTTGTCCATATTATCTTCTGAGGCGTGGAGAAGTGCAGCCCCAGCTCTCAAGGTGAGCCTTGGATCTTGGTCTGTTCCTAACATGACAATCGTATCCATTATGATTTTGCCACGCATATTTCCTGCTTCTACTTTCTTCTCTGTCCTCTTCATTATTCTCTTCGTTGCCCTATCATAATATACAGTGTTGAAATCAAGGATCTCTTCCCCTTTCTTCTAGACAAAAGGAACCATATTGAGCGTGGGGACCATGGGAGTACTGGCAGCAGGTACTTGTGGATCTTGAACCTCTGGGTTCTCAACATCCTAGGTCTTCCCTCCAGCTATGTTAGAAGCTGACTGTTTTGTCTCAGTCTATGTCAACTTCACCTTCTCTGCCTCCTACTTTTGCAGCTCTTCATCGAGCTTCCTCTTTGCTTCCTCTGCTTCTTTTCTAGCTGCTTCCTAAGCTTTCTCAGTTGTTTCCTGAGCTTTCTCAGCTGCTTTTCTTTCTTATTCTTCCGTATGCAGCCTTTCTGCAGCTTCTTTCACCAACCTCTGGGATTCTTCATCCCTCCTTTTGGCTTCTTCCTCAGCTTTAGCCTATTCATCCCCTTTTCCACCTTTGGTGGTGATTTTCTTCGTGAATCTTCTCTTCAGTGCGGTCATGTTCGGGGCATTTCGGAAGACAGATTCTTCCCTATCAAAATGGTGAGTATACTCGAAATGCACCTTGTTTTCTTTACAATGCTCCGCAACTTTACCATGGGAGTCATTCCTGTGATAGGGCATCTCGCCAAAGTGGAATCTCTCCAGCTCCTCTATGAATTCACCAGCTTGTTTCACCTTAGTGAATCTGTAGCTTCCTAGTCGAAAAAGCAAGGGAGGATAAGCAGTCTTCTTGTATTCGAACATGAAACTGCCTATTCCATCCAGGAACACTTGTCTAACCGCCTCCTTATGGACAATGTAGTCAGTTGCATATTTTGGCAGTAGGGAAGGTGCTCTCGAGCCTCCAAACATTCTGAAGTACATGCCATGTTCGGTCAAATAGTAGTCTGCGTAATCTTGTATCGCTTGCATGGCCTCCTTTGACATACAATCACACTCTTTCCGAAAAATGAGTGTGTATAGTGGCATAATGAAGTGCTCACAGACTTCTCTGTAAAGGTTGTGGTACTGGTGTGCCCACAATGGTCTATAAGCAGCACAAACAGGCACTCTCTCCCTGTTCCAAATGCACCTGAGACCAGGGAAAGGCTGGTTGCATAGTATAAAATCTATGAGTATTGAGCTCATATAAAATTCAGATATTTTATCGGACTCTCCTTCCAAGGCTGAGGTCAAGCAAGAAGAAAGACTATTGGATACCAGGCTGGCCCAATTGAAGATTGTCCCTTGGGTGGCCACATGAAAAATGATGGGTATCCACTCTAGCTTGAAGAATCTTCCATGGGCCCTCCCAAAGACCCTATTAAGCATCAGAGCTATAAATCTGTAGGGATCCCTCAAGCTCGCTGTATCATACTCACCCGTTGGTCTGTACCGATAATGTTTTCCTTGCAATAGCATTCTCTTAAGAGTCTCTACTAGGTCCATTCTAATGCTATTCAGCCAGCCATCAGATAAGAATACTTGGGCTTCTGGCAGGTGATAAGCCAATGCCACATATCCAGGGCTAAATGCAGTATAGCCCTGTCTGTCAACATTTTCCAGAATCATCGTGGTTATATCTGCCCGGGGCAGAATCCAGCCAATTACCTCAGAGCATGGGAATAGCTCTGGCCTGGTGGCGACCTTCATAAGGGAATATCTTTCAATGTTCGCATATATGGACTCTTCTTCTAAGCCCATGTCGAGGACTTCTCTTCGGGTGATCAGTTTATAGATTTCCCCCCACTAGAATTCAGGTTCCACGCTAGAAATGTATTTAGTGTCTTCATACACGTATTCTGTCTTGGTGACCACCTCTACTTCTGGCTCTTCTTCGACCACAGGGGCCTTCTTCTTTTGCCTCTTTGACATGGTGGACTCGAATTCTTCCTACCATATGTAACATTGTAACATCAAGCAATTCAATTTGCAGACATTTATATGACAATGTGCAGCGTTTTACTTTTTCTGTGTTTAAAACAATCAGTTAATGAAGCAATATATATGCAGGCATAGCTCGAACCGGCCTAACTACCAGGAGTATTAAAACCAAATGTATTGTGTTTGGCAACTTAATCATGAGCGAAAATAATTATATGCATGCAAGATTATGCAAGCTATCCTTGTTTGCCAATACCAACATTAACAAAATAATCTAGCAGGAATGGTGTCTACATAAAAATGGAAAAAACTCATGCTGCTTGCGGGGAAAATAATTACACTAACATGACTAAAGATTCCATTCTCTATAGGCGCTACTAACATTTTGTTGTGCAGGATAGACAAAGGACAAAAAAACCCCGCAATCCCTCTCAACGGCACTCTACAAACAAACCACTTGCAATCTAATGGTCGATAACCCAAAACCTCGTGGTACATCCTTTCCCCTTTCAGCTCGGTTTTAAGATAAAATCCAATAGTGCGTGGAGCGGCACATCAAAACCTTGCTATTTGAGGATGTAGGTTTCTATAGTGTGCTTAATCAAAGAAAAACCTCCTGTGCAAAACTTTGGATAACAACCAAGTGTCGTAGTCAAACCCCTTTCCCGGCCATGGTTCGAAACTGAGCAAGAATCGATTGCGCTGGACTACGCAGGTGAAAACAGCTAGGTCTTCAAACGTGGGTAATGCACAGTGGGATAAACAGGCCCGGGCCCTAAAGGGAGAAACCATGGAAAAATAATCCTACCCAAGCATCATCATTAAGGGTGGATTGGTGCAGGCAGCACAAAGGCCGCCTGCACCGAAACCCCCGCTCGAACGGTGCAGGTTTGAATAACGAACGGCCGCGGCCAGAAAAACCCTATGGGTCAAACAAAAGAAAACCTCCACTGCGAGTAGTATTACTACCAAAATTCCCCACATAAATAGATAGGTTCATGACTGACGGAGTTAAGGTAACACGGCCACGGTCCAACCTAACCCGTAGCAAACCATCAATCAAATACCCAAACGGAAACGGGAAAAGGTGAGTGAGCCTACCTGGAAAATGCAACGTAATCAATGGGAAGATGAGCGGTCAAACGTCCACAGTAGAGCCACCTGGATGTGGGTACCAGCAATGGGATCCTTCGCAGGTTGTGAGCACGACACGCACGACAATGACAGCGCTCCATGGTTGAAAACAATAATAGAGAAAACCCCTCAAAACCCTGTATATATATATGTGTGGCACGTGCGGCAGGAAAACATCGGACGTCGGAGCGCTTTCTAATCGGAGGCTGAAAGCTCTCATCCTTCCGCAATGGCGGACGACCACGGTGTAGATCCAGCTGCAGAGACGTGCATGGCAGGAAAACTTAGAAGATCAAACATCGGAGATTTTCTGAATCGGAGGCTGAAAACTTATTTTGCTCCGCAATGGCGGAAAGCTAAACCAAAAATCCCTCCGCAACGGTGGGGACAATTGGGAGCAAAACCTGAATCGAAAGACAACTATTGACCTATCAGCAATATTTGCACTTCCGTCATCCGCAACGGCAGAAAGAAAATACCTTAGGCAAGCGACTAAAGGCCGACGCGTCGGCTGGCAGATCGCTTTACACATCGAGCGTTAAACCCTTTTGAGAGCCGCAATGATGGAAGAAAATAATCCAAAAACTTCCAATGCAAAACCAAAAGTCATCCGATGTGACAACAAAGAAATCAAAAAAAAAAAATCAAAATCAAACCAAAAATCTGTCCGCAACGGCGGAAGAAGAAGTGACAATGGTTCCGATACAAAACCAAACCCCAGCTGATTTCACCAACCCAATTGCGAGAAAAGTCAAAGTTAAAACCAAACATCCATCTGCAATGACGAAGAAAGACATGACCAAAACCTTCCGACATAAACCCAAAAATCAGCCAACGGATTGGAAGACGAAAACGCAGACTCACCCGACGGCGGAAGATGAAAACAACGACTCACCTGCAACGGCGGAAGATTAGAACAAAATACCTTCCGATCCAGACTGGCTTCAAACTCAATTAAAGGCAAATGATGAAGGTTTGATCAATCATTGAAATTCTTAATCATTTTAGAAAAAAGGAAAACAGCTGTAGATCAATCCAAGCATAAGTAAGTCTTTCGGAAACGTTCTCAAACCAAATCCAAGAAGACGATCGAACTAATTCAAGCAAAAGGAGGGTCCTAATTTTTTTTGGAATTTTGGGAAATTTGTTGCAGCTGCAACAATTGGCGACTACCTGGTGAACCCCAGATTTCTGAATTAACTCCTTCCCAGTGGAAAACCGTCTGAATAAAGTTGAAATCTTCTAGATGTTTGTGTTTATGGGCTGGCCAACTTAAGCATTTGAACCATGGAGAAGTAGTCTATTTTTTGGTAAATGGTAACATCAGAAATATTGTAAGTCTGAATAACTCTTTTGAGGCCAAATAAGCGAGGTTCATTTTTCCTGTCCTTAGGTAGTTTCCAGCTTGGACACCACAGGATTGTAATAGATAGTAAACAGTATTATCCTTTTGTTCCTCATTCCCATGCCAACTGGGATTTTGTGCCTTTTGAAATTTAGTTCTTTTGATATGAGTCCTCCTGTATGCCTTTCTTACTGAATTTAGTTCAGGATCCTCTATCCCATAGTGTCCTTTTGTGTGAACAGTGTACTTCGTATTTCAGTTCACGGATGGAGAGGATCTTGTGGCAATTCAGTACTTCATGCTTTGATACTTTGCTTTGATATGTATTGTTTTTCTTTAAGGAGTTTTTACTCTTTATAGCTTTTTCTTTTCTGAAATTATGGCATGGGATCATTTATATATGATATACCATTTACTCTGCTTCCTTTCCATGGGTCTTTTGCTGTCACCTCCCTGGATATTTAAGATGTGAAATAGATGGAGCCTCGAAATAGTATTCCAGACCTCTTTTACTTCTGAGTTATTTACAGGGGTTAAGTAAGACTTCAATAAATGCATTGCCAGTTAGGAACACTGCTACTAGAAGACATTTTATACTTTAAAGCATAGTCTTTCGCTCAAGATTTCAGTTAATAAAGAACCTTGATGTTTCCATTGCAACCAAAAGTTTGTCTCTTTATTCAAAAATGAAAACTACTAACAAAGCAGTAAAAATAAAGAAAGCAGCATCAAATCAAATGATCAAAAAGAAAACAGCATCAGAGTATTACAGAAAATAGCATTATTTATGTACAAGGCAAAAATAAAAGAAAATTTTTCCCACCCTTGAATATCTTTAATCTTAGGGAGTTAGAGGTGGGCTGAATTATAGACATGAGTTGTTTAACCATGATCGAGCTGTGCTGTTTTTGAAACTGAACACATGTCTACTATCCTACAGTCATCTCTTACAGCCTGTGGAAGTTGAAGGAGCTCAGGCTGAGTGTCAGTCATAGAACTATCCTTTCTTGAAGTAAGATGTCTTAACTCAAGCTCAGTCAGATAATTTCCCAGGACAGAATCAACAGATTCATTTCCCTCTCCTAGCTTAGTGACATTGTGCTTCATGTAGGGATCTCTTAATATCTTAATCAGGTTTGGGTTGCCCTTCTGGGGTAACCACAAGTGAGACCAATCTGAAGCAAAGTACCCATTTAGTCTTGCTGTCCAATCTCAGTTCAGGATCATTCCATAACCATCAGGTATGTCTGCTACTACAATGTCAATGTAATGACATATCCTTTTATTTGCAGACAATCGAATCAGAACATTCTCCATCTCCCCCACTACTTTGACACTAGTCTTGTCTAGTTGAGTGATGTCCCAAATAGTAGGTTTTAGCTGCCCATTAAGTTTTTTGCAAACTGCCAGAGGCATAACATTCATCAATGATCCAGATTCCACCAAACAATTATGCACCTTATGATTCAAAATTTCAAGAGTCACAAGGAAAGGTGGAGCGCTAGTTTTCCTTGTCCTATTTAATTCGATCTTTTCTTCCACAGGTTGGTTTTTTGTGGGCATTTCTTCTTTAACTTTGTCATATTTTCCATCCTCAACATCTTCCACAGGTTTGGTAAGTTCAACGAGTGGCTCTATTTCCTGTTTGCAAGTAGTGGCTTTAGGTGTGTCATCTTTAGCATTCACGCCTACCTGCCTCTTGACTTTCTCTTCTAACCTTTTAACCTTTGGAAGTATTGCATTGTCCTTAACTGCTCGGTTTGTATCTTTTATGGTTGTAGGTGTATATTGAGACTTGAGAGCATTTTATTCTATGTTCAACAGCGAAACACCATTCCATAAGAATAGGGTATCATCATCTTGCTTCTCTATGGTCTGTTCTTTTCCTCCTTCTCCATCACTGTCTTCAGTCAATTTGGAGTTCAGAAGCTTATTCATTACCAAAGACATTGAATTCAACCATTGAGGTCACTTATTCTCAGAGTGAGGTTGCTGGTGAAAAGTACAGAAACTATCCCCCCTTATTTCTGTTATATTTATTGAGGCTAAATTTGGGGGAGGGATTTTCCATTGGTTATTATCCTCCCTTCTCTTTTCCAGATCAATTATTCGGTTGGATAACTTCTGCATCATTTTCAGCATTCCCTGATAATCTAGTGAGTGATCCTCTTTAGGTTTAGACAGCAATAAAGATCTTCTATCTGTAGTTTCCTTTACAGGTAGATCAGGATAATCTTCTACACTTTCCCTCTCAGCCTCTACTCTTTCGTCCTCTTCATAAGTTTCTACCAATGTAGGCTTGGCCTTCATCTTGGAAAACATGTCCAGCTCAGGTCCTAGGGCTAAGGTAAAATATTCAATCAAGACCTTGTTTGAGGGTCTGTCAGTTTCAGAAAAGTTCTTTAGGTATATTGAAAATATTTGTGTGAAACTACCGACTTGCTCATTTTTCTCTTTTCTTAACAAACCAATACCTTTCATAAGTGAGGCATGAGTTCTCTGAGTTGCGTATTTATTTCTGAATATTCTTTCAAAAGTATTCCAGTCGGGGATAGAATTTGCAGGGAGACTGAAATACCAGGATGCTGCTGCTCCTTTCAGGGTGTGCGGGAAAAGTATACAGACCACATCTTCATACTCCCCAGCCCTTAGCCCTTCTAATGCTAGATAAAAGCCTTGCAGGTGGTCATCTACAGCAGTCCTTTCTTCGGGGTCAAATCTAGGCAATAGCTTGTCAAAGGCCTGAGGTAGGTTATGCAAAGGCGGTGTAAGGTTCAAAGGGGATCTAGCTCTCCATGCTGGCAGGGGGTTAGGCTGATTTACATTTATGCCAACCATAGGCACAAGTATAAGAACAAGAGTCTAGGTAATGAGCAATGCAAGGTGAGAACAAGCTTTCTTACCTCAAAGGTACAACTGAAATCTGCCAGTACTTGGGTCAGGTTACAAGTTTCAAAACAACTGCTGGTTAGGTAATCTTGGGAAAATAATTTTCCATGGCCAGCCATGCACTTAGGCCCTCCTTCTAGCGCCAAAACTATTGAGGCCTGGAAATTCTCAGGAGACAACAGTAAGGGATTCTCCCCAGTCAATGTTCCCAACTAGCCCGTTGAATGTTTCGTATAGGGAATCCATCTGGTTTGCGGTCCGGCTACCGTAGGTCACGTAACAAAACAAAGGTTTTACCGGTTGCGACCCGGTCCACCGAGTTTTTGTATTTTTTGAATTAATGTAGGAAATGCAAAAGCCTAATTAGCCATGCAGGATGATCGAGATGCAAGGGGTAGTCACAATGTGATGCACAGGTTCTTACCTCTCGTCTTAGGCTCCCATGCCTCCCAATCACATGTGCAGTAATGAAGCGAACTAACTATCTATATATCTATCTACCTATCCCCGGGGAGCAAACTGTAACCTAATTATGAGTAATGTGGATTATTCATGCATTATAAATAGGAAATACAGGTAGCTGATATTCTTATCTACAACACATGAAAGATTAAAGATATTTCGACAATCAGATAGCCAACTGTTTCATAAGCAGCATACATTACTCATGGTGACATTTCCACAAAATGAACCGGAAATCATTTAAACAAGAACATAGGTTCAGAGAGTTAGAACAATCTCACGGTTAATGGACATAAACTGGAAAACAAAATAGTTCATCTTTCAGTCATCCACAGCATAACATTTGGAAATTCCACCAATCTTTCTCCAGTAGGAAAACCATATTTCTTTATTGCAAAGAGAAATAGTTCTTCTTACAATATTGCTTTCTAGTCTCACTGGGAAAAATCCCCCTTTCCCTTTTAACCTATTACATTTATAGAACCAAGATTAAATGGTTGGGCTGCCCAAAGTAACCTTTGGGCTTCCCAACACTTCATTTCTCAACGCTTTATTTTTCACATACTTTTACAAAAATTTACATATTACAAAAATGGTTAATCCTTCACGTGGAGGGGCCCACTTGGGCATCTAGAAACTTCTTCCAAGCTGCAGCTTCATAGGAGATGCCCTCAAATGTGCAAGCTTCCAAAAAATGAATGTTGATTTCAAATTTCTCAGCTTGGTTCCTTATAGCCTCAATCCTGGCTGCACTCAACCAAATCTGGTCATCTAAAAGTTGCACACTGACAGCTGAGTGGTCTACTTCGTTTCTCATGATCTGCTCATCCAGGGCTTTAAGCTGCTGCAACTTTGCTTCCTCCTCCTGGTATTTCTTCTACAACAGCTCCATGAAAGCGTTGTGATCTGGGAAAGCATCAAGCCTCTACTTAGCCTCTATCTCGCACCGGTTGTAGGTGATGAGGAGTCTTCTGAAAAACTCGGTGCATAGTCCTTTTGTATTTTTAACTGCTTTCTTAAAATCTTCAGCGGTGTTGATGGCGAACTCTACGAGGTCATAATCCCGCTTGAGGGCTGGTTTGTCTTTTGATGGCGGCTCTGCTGGAATTTCTTCGTTGTTTTCCAGCCTCACCATTCTGGCTGTCAAGACTTCGAGCACATCCTGAGATCTATCCATGAAGTAAGAAGAGGTTTCCATGATTTCTTCTAAGAGGCCATCTATATGTAGAACTTTGCACCTTTCCTCCTCTATAGCAGTCTGTAGCTGCAGCATATTGGTTTTTTGGGCCAAGACGTGCTCTTTAAAAGGTTGGAGATTGATCTGCTGTTCTCTCGCCACTTCCAGAGTGGTGGTCAAAGAAGAAACCTGTTCTTGATGTTCCTTTCTCAGTTCTTGGGTGTGCAGCGTATTGGCTTCCAGAAGGATCTTTTGCTGCTCTTCTAGTTCCTCCACCTTTTCCAGTAGCTGTTCCTTTTCAGTTCTTAACTCTTGAAATTATTTCTATACTCTCTCTAGAGACCCCTGAGTTGTTTCCAGAACTTGTATTTCTCCTTGGAGGGATTTTACTTCAGCTCTTGAGGACCTCATTTCCCTTTGCATATCTTCATATTTCCTCTTAATCCTGTTGCTTTCTTCCCTTTCTTTTCTCAATGTGTCCTTTAACTGGGCAGAGGATTTATTGGACTGCTCCAAGTCATTTATCACCTTGTCCATATTATCTTCTGAGGCGTGGAGAAGTGCAGTCCCAGCTCTCAGGGTGAGCCTTGGATCTTGGTCTGTTCCTAACATGACAGCCGTATCCGTTATCATTTTGCCAAGCATATTTCCTGCTTCTACTTTCTTCTCTGTCCTCTTCATTATTCTCTTCGTTTCCCTATCATAATATACAGTGTTGAAATCGGGGATCTCTTCCCCTTTCTTCTGGACAAAAGGAACCATCTTGAGCGTGGGGACCATGGGAGTACTGGCAGCAGGTACTTGTGGATCTTAAACCTCTGGGTTCTCAACATCCTGGGTCTGCCCTCCAGCTATGTCAGAAGCTAACTGTTCTATCTCAGTTTGTGTCAACTTCACCTTCTCTGCCTCCTACTTTTGCAGCTCCTCATTGAGCTTCCTCTTTGCTTCCTCTGCTTCTTTTCTAGCTGCTTCCTGAGCTTTCTCAGCTGTTTCCTGAGCTTTCTCAGCTGCTTTTCTTTCTTCTTCTTCTGTATGCAGCCTTTCTGCAGCTTCTTTCACCAACCTATGGGCTTCGTCATCCCTACTTTTGGCTTCTTGCTCAGCCTTAGCCCGTTCATCCCTTTTTCCACCTTTGGTGGTGATTTTCTTCGTGAATCTTCTCTTCAGTGTGGTCATGTTCGGGGCATTTCGGAAGATAGATTCTTCCCTATCAAAATGGTGAGTATACTCAAAATACACCTTGTTTTATTTACAATGCTCCACAACTTTACCATGGGAGTCATTCCTTTGATAGGGCATCTTGCCAAAGTGGAATCTCTCCAGCTCCTTTACGAATTCACCAGCTTGTTTCACCTTAGTGAATCTATAGCTTCCTAGTCAGAAAGGCAAGGGAGGATAAGCAGTCTTCTTGTGTTCGAATAGGAAACTGCCTATTCCATCCAGGAACACTTGTCTGACCGCCTCCTTATGGACAATGTAGTCAGTTGCATATTTTGGCAGTAGGGAAGGTGCTCTCGAGCCTCCAAACATTCTGAAGTACATGCCATGTTCGGTCAAATAGTAGTTTGCATAATCTTGTATCACTTGCATGGCCTCCTCCGACATACAATCATACTCTTTCCGGAAAATGAGTGTGCATAGTGGCATAATGAAGTGCTCACAGACTTCTCTGTAATGGTTGTGGTACTGGTGTGCCCACAATGGTCTATAAGCAGCATAGACAGGCACTCTCTCCCTGTCCCAGATGCACCTGAGACCAGGGAAAGGCTGGTTGCATAGTATACAGTCTATGAGTATTGAGCTCATATAAAATTCAGATCTTTTCTGGGACTCTCCTTCCAAGGCTGAGGTCAAGCAAGAAGAAAGACTACTGGATACCAGGCTGGCCCAATTGAAGATTGTCCCTTGGGTGGCCACATGAAAAATGATGGGTATCCACTCTAGCTTGAAGAATCTGCCATGGGCCCTCCCAAAGACCCTATTAAGCATCATAGCTATAAATCTGTAGGGAGCCCTTAAGCTCGTTGTATCATACTCACCCGTCGGTCTGTACCAGTAATGTTTTCCTTGCAATAGCATTCTCTTAAGAGTCTCTACCAGGTCCATTCTAATGCTATTCAGCTAGTCATCAGATAAGAATACTTGGGCTTCTGGAAGGTGATAAGCCAATGCCACATATCCAGGGCTAAATTCAGCATAGCCCTGTCTATCAACATTTTCCAGAATCATCGTGGTTATATCTACCCGGGGCAGAATCCAGCCAATTACCTCAGAGCATGGGAACAGCTCTGGCCTGGTGGCGACCTTCATAAGGGAATATCTTTCAATGTTCGCATATATGGACTCTTCTTCTAAGCCCATGTTGGGGACTTCTCTTCGGGTGATCAGTCTATATATTTCCCCCGACTGGAATTTAGGTTCCACGCCAAAAATGCATTTAGTGTCTTCATACACGTATTCTGTCTTGGTGACCACCTCTACTTCTGGCTCTTCTTTGACCACATGGGCCTTCTTCTTTTGCCTCTTTGACATGGTGGACTCGAATTCTTCCTACCATATGTAACATTGTAACATCAAGCAATTCAATTTGCAGACAATTATATGACAATGTCCAGCGTTTTACTTTTTCTGTGTTTAAAATAATCAGTTAATGAAGCAATATATATGCAGGCATAACTCGAACCGGCGTAACTACCAGGAGTATTGAAACCAAATGTATTGTGTTTGGTGACTTAATCATGAGCAAAAATAATTATATGCATGCAAGATTATGCAAGCTATCCCTGTTTGCCAATACCAACATTAACAAAATAATCCAGCAGGAATGGTGTCTACATAAAAATGGAAAAAACTCATGCTGCTGGCGGGGAAAATAATTACACTAACATGACTAAAGATTTCGTTCTTTGCGGGCGCTACTAACATTTTTCTGTGCAGGATAGACAAAGGACAAAAAACCCCCGCAATCCCTCTCAATGGCACTCTACAAACAAACCGCCCTCAATCTAATGGTCGATAACCTAAACGCCATGGTACATCCTTTCCCCCTTCGGCTCGGTTTTAAGATAAAATCCAACGGTGCACGCAGCGGCACAGCGAAACCTTGCTATTTGAGGATGCAGGTTTCTATACTGTGCTTAATCAAAGAAAAACCACCTGTGCAAAACTTTGGATAACAACTAGGTGTCGTAGTCAAACCCCTTTCCTGGCCATGGTTCGAAACTAAGCAAGAATCGGTTGCGCGAGACTACGCAGGTGAAAACGGCTAGGGATTTAAACGCGGGTAACGCACAGTGGGATAAACAACCCTAGGCCCTACAGGGAGAAACCGCAGAAAAATAATCCTACCCAAGCATCATCATTAAGGGTGGACTGGTGCAGGCAGCACAACGACCGCCTGCACCGAAACCCCCGCTCGAACGGCGCAGGTTCGAATAACGGATGACCACGGCCAGAAAAACCCTATGGGTCGAACAAAAGAAAACCTCCACTATGAGAAGTATTACTACCAAAATTCCCCACATAAATAGATAGGTTGACGACTGACGGGGTTAAGGTAACATGGTCGTGGTCCAACCTAACTCGTAGCAAACCATCAATCAAATGCCCAAACAAAAACGGGAAAAGGAGAACGAGCCTACCTGGAAAACGCAGTGTAATCAATGGCAAGATGAGCCATCAAACATCCATA
This sequence comes from Pseudotsuga menziesii, assembly GCA_001517045.1. Classification (NCBI taxonomy): domain Eukaryota; kingdom Viridiplantae; phylum Streptophyta; class Pinopsida; order Pinales; family Pinaceae; genus Pseudotsuga; species Pseudotsuga menziesii. The sequence continues at coordinate 31,411 of LPNX010716052.1, forward strand.
GTTGAGCCACCTGGACGTGGGTACCAGCAACGGAATCCTTCGCAGCTCGTGAGCATGACACGCGCGACAATGACAACACTCCACGGTTGAAAACAATAATAGAAAAAACCCCCCCAAACCCCATATATATATATATGTGTGGCACGTGCGGCGGGAAAACATCGGACATCAGAGTGCTTTCTAATCGGAGGCTGAAAGCTCTTGTCCTTCCGCAACGGCAGACAACCACAGCATAGATCCAGCCGCAGAGACGTGCATGGTGGGAAAACTTAGAAGATCGAACATCGAATATTTTCTGAATCGGAGGCTAAAAACTTATTTTGCTCCGCAACGGTGGGGAAAACCGGGAGAAAAACCTGAATCGAAAGACAACTATTGACCTATCGGCAAGATTTGCACTTTCGTCATCCACAACGGCGGAAATAAAAGACCTCGGGCAAGCGACTAAAGGCTGACGCTTTGGCTAGCGGATCGCTTTACACATCATGCGTTAAACCCTTTTGAGAGCCGCAACGGTGGAAGAAAATAATCTGAAAACTTCCAATGCAAAACCAAAAGTCATCCGACGTGACAACAAAGAAATCGAAAAAAAATAATAATCGAAATCAAACCGAAAATCTTTCCGCAACGGCGGAAGAAGAAGTGACAATGGTTCTGATACAAAACCAAACCCCAGCCGATTTCGCCAACCCAATCGGGAGAAAATTCGAAGTTAAAATCAAACATCCATCCGCAACAGTGAAGAAATACATTACCAAAACCTTCCCACATAAACCCAAAAATCAGCCGACAGATCGGAAGACGAAAACGCAGAATCACCTGACGACGAAAGATGAAAACAATGACTCACCCGCAACGACGGAAGATCAGAACAAAATACCTTCCAATCCAGACTAGATTCAAACGCAATTAAAGGCAAATGATGAAGGTTTCATCAATCATTGAAATTCTTAATCATTTTAGAAAAAAGGAAAACAGCTGTAGATCAATCCAAGCATAAGCAAGTCTTTCGGAAAAGTTCTCAAACCAAATCCAAGAAGACGATCGAACTAATTCAAGCAAAAGGAGGGTCCTAATTTTTTTTGGAATTTTGGGAAATTTGTTGCAGCTGCAACAGGTACCTTGGGAATCATTGACATTAATGGTGATCTCCCTTGCACTTGTTAACAGTTCACATCATTGACCAGTAATCAAGTGGTTTCTACCATGTTCGACTTTAGATCATTGTAATCACATGGATAGAATCATACTTTGTGGAAGACCAGACAAAGACCCTAGGAATTTTTTTAAAATTGCTCATTGCTTTTGTGGAAATTGAACCCAGGTGTTAGAACAATTACACTCGCAACAATTTCCAATTACACATGCAAATTACTCACAAAAGGAGACTGAATATGGAGCAGAACACTAATCTGTATTGAATAAGTGTACAATAGCCAAACCTGTGAAGTCATAGGCTTCCATAATAAATAATTACATGATAGATTCGAATGCATGAAGATTCCATTCGAATTTAGTCAAAAGCAGGCTTACAAAATCTAAGCAAATCCCCCATAGGTGCATAAAGCACATTCCAAATCTGTCTAGGAGCTCACGAAATGGAAAAATCAATTAGGAAAGCTAATAGATGGTGGAAGGACAACTCATACATGCTTTTCATAGGATAAAAGAGTGGAGGATGTTGAGGACAAAAAACAAGTTAACTTCACCTAGTCAAACTTTCCCAATTGCCTTAAAACTCAGAAAAAGCAGGCAATAAAGAAGAAAAAGCAGACATGCGCTAGGGAGCCCAGGAATAATACAGATTTGATTCCAAGAGGTTTCCCAAGCACTCCATGACTCAAATTTAGCAAGTTTGACCACTATGGATGTGTGGAGGACAACTTGCATAAGGTGGAATATGGAAACTAGGCAAATAAGACAAAAATTGGATTAATTAATGTCTAAGGTAGCTAACTATGGGTTGATTATTCTAACACCCCCCCTTAAGCCTGACTTATGAGTAAAATATCAGAAAATTATAGGGCCTAGCAACAATGATTAGTCACCCTTTACATACTGCATGTCCATTTAACCAAGGAAAGAGGCAAAAACCCAGTGGGAAAAATCCTCCCTTAAACATGGACTGTAAAACAAAATTTGGAAATCTTGTCATCACTCATGCTTCACAACATGATCAGCAATCCCCAGCAGTGATTTGAGATTGCTGAATGTATTCTCGCAAAAAACTTTGGTGAAGATATCTGCTACTTGTTCTGAAGATGAACATAAGAGTAGGTGAATGGTGCCATCATGCGCCACATGCTGTCTGATGTAGTGCATATGGATCTCAATGTGTTTGGTTCTCTGCTTCTAAACTGAATCATTGTAGATTCAAATGGTATTCTGATTATCACAATAGATAGTAGTTGAGTATTCTGATTCGAAGCCACACTCTCCAAGTAACCCCTGCAACCATAAACATTGAGTTGCTGCATTTACAACTCCTTTGTACTCTGCTTCTGTAGATGAGAGTGCAATGGCAATATGTTTATTGCTTGACCAGTTGATTGGCCCTTCTACAAGCATGAACACATATCCTGATGTTGACTTTCGATCTATGTTGTCACCTGCCCAATCACTGTCAGTAAACCCAATCAAATCAAGATCAGATTTAGCTTTATAGAAGATCCCATGTGTCCTTGTTCCCTGAACAAAGTTAAGGATCCTTTTGGTTGCTCTCCAATGGATCTCATGAGGCTGATCCATGTATCTTGAATCCACACTTACTGCATAATAAATATCAGGTCTAGTATGTGTAATATACAACAAACATCCAATCAATTGCCTATACAATGTATTGTTTACCATAGGTGAAGAATCAACTTCTTCAAGTTTCACTCCTGAAAGGAAAGGAGTCTTTCTTGGCTTGCAATCCTTCATCTTGAATTTGTTCAGAAAATCCAAGGCATACTTGGATTTATGTACTCTGATTCCTTCTTTGGTTTGAGCAATCTCGAGCCCCAAGAATTGGCTCAATAAGCCCAAATCTGTCATTGAGAAGGAATGGTTCATTGCATCCTTCAAGGAGGAAATCTCATCCTTTGAGCTTCCTGTAATGAGAAGGTCATAAACATATAAAACAATTACCATTAATGAACCATGAATCAGCTTCAAATAGACATTTGGATCTGATTTGCATTGAACAAAATTCAGTGATAGCAGAAAGCTATCGATCTTGGCATACCAAGCCGTGGGGGCTTGCTTAAGCCCATGCAATGACTTCTTTAGCCTACACACAAGAGATGGGTTAGTAGCAAATAATTGAGGCTGCTGCATGTATATCTCTTCAGTGAGATCTCCATTCAGGAAAGCACACTTCACATCCATGTGATGTACTTCCCATTTCTTTGAAGTTGCAATGGCTAAGGCTAGCCTGATGGAGTCCATCTTTGCCACTGGTGCAAAGGTCTCATTGTAGTCTATGCCATGAACCTATGAGTAGCCCTTGGCTACCAATATGGCCTTGTACTTTAGAGGTGAACCATCAGCAGAAAATTTTATTTTGTACACCCACTTACACTGAACTAGCTTCCTCCCCGGGGGAAGATCAACCAGCTCCCAAGTGTTGCTCTTCTGGAGTGAGCTGAACTCTTCCTTCATGTATTCTTTCCATATTGGATCATTTGATGCAGCTTCATATGTCTATGGATCTGATTCAATCATCAGATACAATTTCTCTGCAAACATAGGATCTTTCATGCACAGAGCACTCTCAAACTGAGATCTAGTCCTCCTAGGATCATTAAGATTTCCAGCTAGTTCTCCAGCTGCATGAATGGTATTGGATGCCCATTTTGGTCTTGTAGGACTGTTAGGATCTGAAATAAAATCATCATTATTATAAATATCATAATCAGCATGGTCAACTATCTCTTCACTTACATTCAGAGGTTCTGGTGGTGAAGAGGGTTCTCCAACTTCCACTATTGCTAGGGGCTCTTCTTGAAACTGAACACACCTTTCAATGAAGGATTTGTTTGTGCTAAAATTGATCAGCTTGTACCCTTTTGAATATTTAGAGTACCCAACAAATAGAAACTCTTGGCTTTGGGGCTGCAAAGCCTTCCTCTTTTCTGTTGGAATTCTAGCCCAAGCCCTTGAGCCAAAAATCATGAAATGGGTCACATCTAGCTTGTGCCCACTCCATGATTCGAAAGGAGTCATACATTCAAGATGTTTATGAGGCACCCTATTTTGGATATAAGCTGCACAATTTATAGCTTCGTCCTAGTACTTTGGTGGCAAAGTCTTAGCCTCCATCATGCAGGTTGCCATCTCTTTCAGTGATCTGTTCTTCCTCTCAGCAACATCATTCTGCTGTGGTGTGTAAGGGATAGAATGTTGCATCTGAATAATTGCATCTGCATAATATTGAATAAACTCAGACTTGACATACTCACCACCATTGTTATATCTGAGGACCTTGAGTTTCCTCCCATACTGGTTTTCAACCAAAGCCTTAAAGACTTTGAAGAGGCCAAAAACTTCAGACTTGTGTTTCAGGAAGTGAAACCAGAAATATCTGGAAAAATCATCTATGAATGTCAATGCATATTTGGCCTGACTCATTGACATATCAGGAAATGGGCCAGCACCATCACTGTGGATCAACTCAAGAGGTGTAGAGGTTCTCTCATGACTAGCTCTCTCAAATTTATGCTCTGGGTGTTTTCCTAGGATGCAACCTTGACAGACTCCTTTGGAAAAATTAATCTTTGGTAAGCCTATGACCATTTATTTTTCACTAAGATCAGAAAGATACTAGTAATTTAGGTGGCCAAATATTTCATGACAAATATTGCTTGCCTCATTAGCATGAATTAGAAGAGCAGAGGGGTTTGAGTAGGGTAGGAAGTGTGAGAACATGTATACCTTCGAAGTGTGATTTGCAACTCCTTTTGCAATGACTTTACCACTTGAGATCTCTGTGATCTCAACTTCATCAGGGGAGAATATGACCTTCTTTGGAGACCCTGTGTGGTTCATTTGATACACTGATAAGAGGTTAGAGGCAAGACCTGGAACATACAACACATTGCTAAACTTACCATGGTCAAGATCAATCCTCCCTTTGCCCAAAATTTCAGTGAGAGAGTCATCTACCAATACTATTGGTGGACCTTTCGACATGTCAAGTGAGGTGAATTCCTCCTTGGTTGAAACCATATGTCTTGAAGATCCAGAATCATTGATGAAACTAGGTGAGCTTGATGTGCCAGTAACCAATGCATGAACTCTCTCTCTATCTTCTGAATTTGATCCTCCTTCCCTCTTCTTTGATCTGTCTGGAAGGGAGATTCCATTCTTCTCCAGGAGTTGGGTCAGCATGTCAATTTGATTCTTCATGCAGGAGCTTTCAGAATGATTGCCCTTACTGCAGTATGTGCACTTGCTCATTTCTCCTTTGTTCTTCTTCTTCTGGGGGTTCTTCTTGGAACCTTGAGGCTCCTCTGGAGACTTGCTCTTGTCTCTCTTTTGCTCAGGTGGCTTTTTATCTTTCTTCTTTCTTTTTGAATCCACCCTCGAATCTCCAGCAACCAGAGCTTGGTCTTTGGATGGTTTGATGGTGCCCATCATCACCAATTTATCTTGTTCTTGTGTGAGAGATTCCATGAAATCTGCAAGGCTAGGCATTTTCCAGGCTCAATCTGTCAACTTTGTGGCACAGAAGGTAAAAAAAAACACTGAATAGTCAGGGCCAAGATTCGAGAGTATGGCCAAGACCAGCTGATCATCTTTCTTTTCAATCCCACATTGTTTTAGCTGCAAAACAAGTGCTTTGAACTTGGAAAAATAGAGTTGCAGGGGTTCAAAGCTATTGGGACTCAGGGAGATCAATTCATTTTCAATTTGATGTCCCCTCATCTCATCTGTCTTTCCAAAAATATCAACAAGCTTCTCCCATACTTCATTTGGTGATGTCAATCCATCAATATGGAAAAGGAGGTCTCTGGATATACTCAGACACAGGAGACCATAGGCCTCATCCCTCCTGTTGTGACATTTAATCGTCTCTGCAGCTGCATTGGGCTCTACTTCTATTTCCATAGTCACTCTGTAGAATCCTTTCACTCTCAACAGTATTTCCATCTCTGATTTCCATTCAAAGAAGTTAAATTGAGTCAAGATGATCTTCTGAGATTGATCCATAGCTCAGAAATGTCCCGTCAATCAGCAGAATGCTCCCAGTCAATGATGTCGAACCTACAAAAAAAATTGGAAGGAGATAAATTGATCTACAAAGGCTCTGATACCATGTGGAAATTGAACCTAGGTGTTATAACAATTAAACTCACAACAATTGCCAATTACACATGCAAATTACTCACAAAAGGAGATTGAATATGGAGCAGAACACTAATCTATATTGAATAAGTGTACAATATCCAACCCTGTGAAGTCATAGGATTCCACAATAAATAATTACATGAGAGTTTTGAATGCATGAAGATTCCATTCGAATTTAGTCAAAAGAAGGCTTACTAAATCTAAGCAAATCCCCCATAGGTGCATAAAGCACATTCCAAATCTGTCTAGGAGCTCACGAATTGGAAAAATCAATTATGTAAGCTAATAGATGGTGAAAGGACAACTCATACATGATTTTCATAGGAGAAAAGAGTGGAGGATGTTGAGGACAAAAAAACAAGTTAACTTCACCTAGTCAAACTTTCCCAATTGCCTTAAAACTCAGAAAAAGCAGGCAATAAAGCAGAAAAAGCAGACATGCACTAGGGAGGCCAGGAATAAAGTAGATTTGATTCCAAGAGGTTTCCCAAGTGCTCCATGACTCAAATTTAGCAAGTTTTACCACTATGGATGTGTGGAGGACAACTTGCATAAGGTGGAATATGGAAACTATGCAAATAAGACAAAAATTGGATTAATTAATGTCTAAGGTAGCTAACTATGGGTTGATTATTCTAACAGCTTTTTCCCCAGGTTGCAATGGAGTTTTGTATATCTAGCATGGATCCACATTTGTATGGTCGTGGCTATGCTCAAATTTGTGTTTGTATGACATAGATCTATGTTGTATGTCTAGTAGCTATGTCCAAGTTTGAGTCCTATATCACATGGATCTACGCTGTATTCTAGTAGCCATGCTTGTTTATTCCACTCATGGATCTGCCTTGTATTGGTATACAGCTATGAGTTTGGTTACTTGTGTCTATGAGTCAAAATACCGATGTACTATAGATTCCTACTTGAATGCATACTCTGATCGAGCCGACATTTTCATCTACTGGCGACGAGTTGTTCTCAAAGCTCTTGTTTATCGTATCACTCTAAGACTCATGCTTTGGGGGCATCCTGTTATACAAAAATCCTGTCACTATCATGTGATAAGACATTTGACATACCTACTTGCCCTGAATACCAGCTTCTAAAGTGGAAACTAAATGGTTTTTTTATGAATCTGTCATACAAATTACCAGCACCATGCATGCCCCTTTATCTAGGGGAAGTACCCCTACTTACACCTCCTTTCATCGGTTGTCCACAAGTGGTGCCACCGCCCATTGCCATTGGTCCATAGGCGGTTATTACCAGAACCACTCTATCATAGAAGGAGAAGCGCGGTACCCTCGGTAAAAAGGGAAAAAGAGAAGTTCCTCGAGGCTTCTAGATGATAAGCCTCGTGTACTGCCTTATCCCTACTGTTGTGGGTTGGTTGAGCTTGAGATCCCTCATCCTAGGATCTTAGAGGCCACCTCACCCACTATTTTCTCAACCATCTCTATCCATTAAAGCCCTATAAATATGAGCTCATAGCCATGGTTGAAGGGAGAACATTGAAGGTATTGTTATGCTGTTGGATTGATTCTTGGCCCAAAATCATTTGGAGAGAGCATAGAGTGCTAGAGTCAAATATTTTGGAGATGAAGAGCTGGTTTCATGGAGATGCATGTCAACACTAAGGCTTGGTTGTAAAATTCTTCATATTTCTAATGAAAGTTGATTTCTGTCCCACATATGATGTTGTTGTTGTGATTTCACATATATATGTTGCTAGATTCCTTATTCACTAGCATAGATTAGTAGATCATATTTTGGTTGCTTTGATTCGTTTCGTGTTGATATTTTTTGCAGGTACATAGGCGAACTATCAAATCCTTGTATTCCAGATATCTACAGTGTCTAGGGAGAGTCTTCAACCTCTGTCCTCTATTTGTTCTGGATCTGAACCATTCAGACCAGTGGAACACCTTGCTGTCCGCAGGAGGTGAAATATTCCAGCTAACAGTTGGACATCGATAGGAGAAGTCGACCTCAACCGACTGCTTGTTAGAGAAGAAACGACAAATAAAACAACCGACAAAAATGAGAGTTATGTCGACAAAATCTATACACAAAAGGATAAACAAAACATCCCACTAACCCCACCACCACCCCCACCACCACCACCTCCTGAAGAAGATAGCGATAGAGAATCTGACATGGGTCACAGGTCAGCACATATTCCTCTATATGAGGGCAATGAGGACCCTAGACGACATTGGTTCATCTGCGAGTCAACATGGGAGGCCAACCAAGTTACAGTAGAAGAGAGACAGATGGCACAGTTCACTGGTGCATTGAGGAAAAGAGCTCTATCTTGGTATATTACCTTTTCTGAGAGAACCCCCAATGCATCCAAGGTGGAAATTAAACCATAATTTCTATCATTTTTTAAAACTCCAGATGCGAAACATCTGGAAGCTAAGAAATTGAAAACAACATCACAAAAACTAGGAGAATCGGTCTACGACTATGACAAACCCTGGAAAGACCTCCTCAGCCAATTGGATTATGTAATTGATGAGAATTTGTTAATCCAGTGGTTTCTTGTAGGTCTATCCTAGAAGATTCATCAGCACATAAGTTTGGAGACGTTCAAAACATACGAAGATGCGGTGACTAAATCCTTACAAGTAGAAATGGATGAAGCCTTTCCAGCATTCCCCACAGATAATAGACTAGAAGAACAGCTCGAGATCATGCATAAATATTTAAAAGAGCTAAAACTTAATAGTTAGGATATCTGGTGCACGAAATGCTCAACGACTGGAAATTCAAAATATAATTGTTGATAGGATATTAGCTGATAGGATGTTCGATTTGTTCAAACAAAGTGTTTTTGTGACATCTGCCAAGAACACGGAGAACACACAATGAAAGATTTCCCATTTAAAATGAAAAATGGTAAAACATCTTGGTGTGCTATCTATGAAACGAAGAATCACACCACGGTCGACTGCCACCTAAACCAACAAACCGACAAAATGGTGCCAAAACAAGCTAGAGCTGCAGCCAAGTCTAAAGAGCTACAAACTGCGGAGACACCATTAATAAGGAGACTAAGAAACATCAAGAATGCTAAGGTTCAGGAGAGCTCATGGGAGAAACTATGGGCCAAGATCAAATAATGGGCCTATATTGACAAAAAGACTACCGCAACTGCAAAGAAAAAAAATCACAGTACTATTGTGAACTACATAAACGCACCGTTCATGGCCAGTTTTGGAGGCACAAAGAAAACAAAAGTGAAATTCATCATAAGTCGATACCACAACAACAGATTTTACTTCGACAAACCAGTTGAGATATCTGGTGACGTAATCTATAAATTGACTGGTTTATCAAACCAAGGTGACCCAGTACTAGTCAGCATAAAATAAGGACTAGTAGAGGAACTAACTGGCTTATCATCAAGAAAGAACTCCGAAGGGCTGATGATTAGCCAAATACAAGCCCGAACGCCACAAATTGTGTCTAAATTCATATCCACTGGGATTACACCAACAGGTCAAGGAAGTGACCTAAAACTAGATATGTTGGAGGTAGTCAATACCATTGCCGACATAGGGAAAATGTACATATGGGCTGAGTACATCGCCAACATGCTCAAAGGCATTTGTGAAAAATGCTAGGAGTCGGGAGGGATTATAAGGTTCCTGTTACGGAGATAAATTCCTATGGCTTGGGGTACCACAACAGACAGCTTGACTCTAGAAATCAATACTTTCCTATATGCAAGAGAAACCAAATATATAACACTAAAGGATCTTGATTCGTACCTTATTCCAGACGGTTTACGTAGATCCCCATTGAGCTTTCCAATTCCAGCTTGAATTGATAAATTGCTTCCTCAACATTCAATAAACAAGACAAGCATGCTATATATAATTGTGTTACACCTATTCTAGCACATATAATCAATAACATATAAGCATTTGAAATCATCCATGGATCAAATATTCATTCAAATACACATTATTGGACAGGAAAAGATATTTCTATTAATATAAAACAGAGAATACAATAGAGACAACCTTTGCCGGTAGATCTACGAATCAGAGAAACTGAGTCCCCCACTTGGGCCTCCACCACTTCAATCCTCCATCTCTCCATAGTAAGCTCACAAGCAAAGGGAAATATTGGGAAGAACACAAAAGTGCTCCAAGGGACAAAGGGATGCAGACTCAAGTATAAGCTCCGACAACAATGGACTATAGTTCTCTTGCTCTCAATTCCTCCTCTAGCGATGAGGAATTGAGAGCAAGAATACTATAGTCCATTGTTTCCGGAGCTTATACTTGAGTCTGCATCCCTTTGTCCCTTGGAGTACTTTTGTGTTCTTCCCAAGCTTTCCCTTTTCTTGTGAGCTTGCTATTGAGAGATGGAGGATTGAAGTGGTGGAGGCCCAAGTGGGGGACTCAGTTTCTCCAATTCGCAGACGTTCCGACAAAGGTTGTCTCTATTGTAATCGTTGTTTTATATTAGTAGAAATATCTTTTTCTGTCCAATAATGTGTATTTGAATGAATATTTGATCCATGGATGATTTGAAATGCTTATATGTTATTGATTATATATGCTAGAGTAGGTCTAACACGATTATATATAGCATGCTTTTCTTGTTTATTGAATGTTGAGGAAGAAATTGATCAATTCAAGCTGGAAGTGGAAATCTCAATGGGGATCTACATCAACCATCTAGAATAAGGTATGAATCGAGATCCTTTAGTGTTAGATATTTGGTTTCTCTTACATATAGGAAAGGAACTATTTCTGGAGTCAAGCTGTCTGTTGTGGTACCCCAAGCCATAGGAATTTCTCTCCGTAACAGTTCCCATCCCTTATGATATGGATAGTCATGTATTACTTGTGTCCTGTCGGGGACAAGCAGTTTCAAGCACCCGAGAGATTGCACATGTGGAGATTCAAACCATTTTCCCAAACTGGAACAATGAAGAAACTAGAAAAAGGAAAAGCACTATTGGAAAACTGGTTCCAACAGCTGAAAATCCAAATGACCAGATGGAGGGTGCCCAAAACATCCAACGAAGTATTCCAAAAACTTCCCACATACAGTTAGAACTCGACCATACCGCGTTGTGGTATATGTAGGGAACCAAGGAAAAATCAAAGACTCTTGACTGCTACCCAATGGTCGAAGAGATATTTCAGGAGCTAGCTCGATAGTCAGGTACAAAACTATCGATACCAGCAAAGGCCAAAGAGACAAACCTATCAATAGAGGAGCCACTAACAGACCAAGAAAAAGAAGAAGATTATGATCTCTGATTATACATCAACACATTTGTGTTAGAGGAGACACTAGCAGAAGGCACCGGTCGACTACAAATTACAATCAAACCATAGATAGCCCAAAGGGAAGAGACACAGACATAATAGCAGGTAACCAATCCAGCTGAAGAAAGCATCGTATTGTCTCAACAACAAGGTGGAGAGATTGAAATGGAAAACCCCAAGTATGCTATAACCAAAGAAAACATCCACAAACTGTCGAAGGAGATAGAAACCTTGAGGAAAAGGAAAAGAAGAAAGGAGAAGGAACAAGGGAAAGTAAAATGCAAGATTATCATCGTGAAATCATTGAAAGATGAAGATGATTTAGCAGCAACTGCGGTCGACATCATCAAAGACACTGCTGCGAATAAAATCCCGGTGGAAGCATAGTTCCAGAAATTTGTTGAAGTGTGAGCACAGCAGGGTTGACCGAAAAAGGTGAAAAGTACAAATAACTCAATGGCTGAGAATGTTGTTGATCTCATGTCTACACCCCCACCCCCATATTTGACCAAAATAACCCAAGAAATAATTCCATAACCTCCTTCCATAAGCCCAATCGACATATGCAAGAATGCTATGTCGAAGACCTTGAAGGAAAGGTTTGACTGAGACAGAGATTTCCAGGTGTACATTGAAAAATTTCCTGAGTTACTCACCTTGGTACAGAATATCACCACCAAGTGCCCTTTGTTCGAAGCTGGTGGATCTAGACTGCCGACTCCTCAACTTGGCCAAGTACCCCAGAGGCCGAGGATTGTTGCAATTTTAAGTTCAACATTTCAAAGAAATCCTGACAAGCACGATGAATTTGTCACAAGTCAGACTACATCCCTCATTCCAACCGACCCCGAACCCCCCCCCCCAGCCAGTGAACCAACAAGAAATGAGGAAGAAGAGAACATGGAAGAAATAAATTGAGAAATCTACAAATTGTTCTTCAACCTTCAGGAAGGTTCACCTCCACAAATTCACGACCCGACATATAACCACATCCCCACCACTCCAATCACACCCGACCATTCACCATCACCATCACCTCCACCATCCCCCAACCCAAAACCTACACTCGAACCAGATGCATCATAGCCACCTTGGCCACAACCATTAGTACCAACAACCTCCGTATCTGGACCCTCTGTACAAAATCAACTAGATACACACCCAGTTGTAGCACTCATCCTACAGACCCAACCAGAAATACCCCCAACCACTACAGGCCAACAACCAAACAACCCATTGCCAAAAAATATGACTCTCATAGGTACATAAGTACAAAATAAAGCAGAACAACAGAAGCACAAAAAGAAAAAAGACAGAAAGAAGAAGGACCATCCAACCCAAACGACAAAGGTCCACATCAGTCAACTTGGGTCGACCACTATAGTCGACGCAACCAAGCTGAAAGATGGAGAGTTGGGACAACTTCTGGAAACCCTGGCCATCGAGGCAAAGACAAGGAGCTCGACGACAATGAAAGAGAACAATTCGAGTTCCTAAACAAATGTAGAAACCTTGCACAGTCTGTGATACCAGGACCAACAGAGGTCGACAACGACAAGCTACTGGAGAAATCCTACCAGTTGTGTGAGAACGTGGTGTCGGTGCTATAGACACAGATGCAGAACACAAAAGAGGATAAAAAACAAAAAACAACTCTACTGCTGATGCAACAACACACAACTTTCTCTAAATCAAATAGAGTACTGCAATATCACATGGAGGAGTCGGTCATTATAGAAGGAGTACTCCGGGATTGGCCTGCTTATTATGGGCAAGTATTCCAGCAGACCCGACAGACACGACATGACATCCAAGCACTGGAGAAGAGGAAGATCATAGAAGAAGTACTCAGGAGAACCATTGAAAATCAAATCACGCTTGAGACAAACAAACTGTAGAATCTCGACCGACAAGCACACCAGTGGGTGCAATAGGCAATTTCGAGCTTACACAAACTAGATATCATCTACCCACAAAAGAAACAACTTCTGGAGATGACAGAAGAAAAACACCAGTTTTTGGGTTCCGACATGGAAAGGATAGCAAACCTTTCCATTCAAGAAAAGATGTTGACATTTTCAAGCCTTACAACATTAACAATCGACATCCAAAAAGTATTGCAAAGTTGGACAGAATTCCAACATCAGCTAGCAGTGACAGCTGAAGCAATTGTCGAAGTCTGTGTACAGAAAATACCAACTATCAAACTTCACACCCCATGAAGGTAGAAACATAACAATAACTTCTTAAATACAGGTAATGCATTCTTGGTACCTCCATGTTCTTCAAGATGAAGAACAATTTTGTTCGTGGGGGAGATGCTGGAGGAGCTAGTCGGTAAGCCGACTAAGTCAATCAGCCGACTAATTAGAGATTAGGTCATCCACATAAGGTCGTGTCAGTTGACCAAACCAATAGGTAGTTATTTGTAACTATTTTTTCAATCATATATGATAAGATGTTAAGCCAGATAAGAACTCGGTTCAGTTCTCTGTATTGTATGGACCCTTTCACTATAATATAATCTATTATTCTACCTATGTTCTCGTCTCTTGTCTTTGTTGTATTTGTATGCTTTTAATGTGTATTATTGGTAACCCTATGTTATCTGTGAGATTAAAACAAATGTCATATTCTATATATGTGTAGAAAATTTAATAGCCTCATCCCATAGCTTGGGAATTATATCACTTTCCTCAATCATGCATGTGGCCATCTCCTTGAGATATCTATTTTTCCTCTTTGTCGCGCCATTTTGTTGTAGTGTGTAGGGAGTTGATTGTTGCATTTGAATGCCACATTCCTAAAAAATTTGCTACATATTTTTGTTGACATACTCATTTCCATCATCATTCCTAATGATATTTATCCTATTCCCACTTTTATTCTCTACTAAGGCCTTCCAAATCTTCAATTGTTCAAAGACTTCAGATTTCAATTTCAGGAAGTAAACCCAACAGAATCTTGAGTAGTCATCAATGAATGTGAGTACATACCTTGATCCACCATAGGAGGGAGTGGGTAGGGGATCAATAAGGTCTAAATGTACCAATCCAAGAGGTTGTGAGGCTCTCCTTTCCTTCCACTTCTCATAGCTGCTCTCTGGATGCTTCCCAGACACACATCCAATGCAAGCTCCATTTGAAGATTTGATTGGAGGAATTCCTTCCACTATCTCATTCGTGTGCATTTATTGGAGATACTTGTAATTTGTGTGTCCAAACCTTTCATGCCATAGCTTGGAATTCTCATTGGCATGAGAGAGGATCACTTGGTCATTGGAACTAGGGAGAAAATTTGAGAACTTGTACATCCTCTCTTGGTGGTATGCATACCCAATTGCCACAACTTGGTTGGATGAGATTTTTGCAATCTCTACCAAGACAGGAATGAATGTTAATCTCTTCACTTCTCCTATATGATTCATTTGATAGACTAACAACAATTTTTCTTCCAATTCTGGTAGATAGAACAGATCACTGAAGTAACCATGCTCCAAATCAATCCTACCAATTCCCTTGGTCAGTTTTTTAGAGTCATCTCTGATTCGAACTGCTAAGCCAACATTCAAATGCATGGAGGAGAAGATATCTATGGTGGAAACCATGTGTCTATATGCCCCTGAATCAATGATGAAGGTTGAGGAATTAGAAGTACCTTCTACCAAGTCATGACATTTCTCCTTGTTGTCTGAACTAGAGGTGCCATCTTTCTTCCTTACGCCATCTGGCACAAGGATGTTATTTTTCTCCAGAAGCTGTGCCATTTGATCAACAGTTTTATTCATGCATGATATTTATGGATGCTATCCATTGTGGAAATATGTGCATTTGGTTTTCTCTTTCCCTTTCTTGTCCTTATCTTTGGGAGGATTCAAACCCCCATCATTGGATTTGGGTTTTTTAGACTTCCTTTTCTCTGGCTGCTTTGAATTCTTTGCCTTCTGCTTTCCCTTGGAGGCATTTGAAACGCCCATTGCCAAAGCTTGATACTCAGCTTTGATGGTGCCCATTTGGATTAGCTTCTATTTCTTCTTGGTGAGGGAATCCATGAAGCTAGCTAGTGTTGGAATCTGCCAGTTTCGAATTAGTGTCAATTTTCCTGTATGAAAGGTGCTTACAAACACTGAGAATTCAGGGCCTAACTTTGAAAGGATGGAAAGTATCAATTTTTCCTCTTTCTTCTGAATACCACATTGCTTCAGTTGAAGCACTAGAGACTTGAACTTCCTGAATAACTCCTGGATTGTTTCAAAATGCGCTGGTCTTAGGCTTATGAGCAAGTTTTCAAGCTGATGTCCTCTCAATTCATCATTTTTCCCAACAAGTGATTCTAGTTTTACCCATAATTCATGTTGGTTAAAATTAATGTTACTTAATTCACCTCAATTTAATTATCAACCGGAGAATCGTAAACTTTGAGCTGCTACACTATATATGCAGGCAAGGCAGTTTTAATGCTCATGCTAACAAAAATGCTAATCTACTTCAAACAAATTAGTGAAATGGATGAAACTATTTCTATCATGGATGATCTACACTAAGGACTCACAGATCTATTCTAAACCAAAAGGGAATCAATTTACTGACTATCAAACTCAGCATAGCCTACAGCAATCCACAGACAGCTACAGTACTGATGATCTATTCTACAAATGAAAGAACTTAATAAGTTTCAGAATAACTATGATCAATTAACCTGAAAACTCCACTATTGATCCTTCAATATTTGATGCTTAACTCCACACTAATACTTCTAGAATTATTGCCGGAGTAAAACCTGTGACCTCTTGACTTTGAATTGTCAACACACAGCCTATTACAATGAAGCTTGGCTGGTCATTGTTATTTAAATATACTCTGTTTTATTTTATGCACACTAATGCACACAGGAAAATGCCAAGGCCATTCAAACAATACTCATTAATCAGTATTAGGGCTATGTGAGAAATATTCACTGGTTCTGGTTTGCATATGCACACTGTGGAGCTGATGTTGATTCAAGAAGCAATATTATAAACTAAGGTTCCTCGCCAAACTCATTCAATGTCAAACAGCATGATTTCTTCCTATTTAATCACTTGTTTAAAATATTATTTAACAAAGCCCTATACGCTCTATAAACTACGGTCTTCAAACCCTCTACAAAAATATTATGAATGCTGTTCAACTCCAACAAAATATCATACAACTCTGCAAGCTCGAAATTAAAAGAATGGAGCTATTCATCAATTATTCTCACGCTGCAGTAAGAAGGATTCTTCAACAGGTAGAGTCGATTTCATTATTCAATTTGCCAATACCACAATTCATACTGGCAGTCAAAGAGAACATTTAAATACACGCCATTCCTTAATGTATTATACAGTCCTATGAACAAGAAGAGTCTAAACCAATCCTGTAGCTATCACTATATGCTGGCAGTGAAGACAATGTGGATTTTAGTCTACTTGCAATACATCACAAGGTAAAACTTGGCTTAAAACCCATCACACGATTTGTGAATACCACAACCCTAAATAGTAATTATAGCCATTTATACACAATCCACGCTGAAAACTAGAAAGGGGCATTAAATACAAACTGTTCCTGAATTTATTCAGCAAGCTAAATCAATTGCAAATGACTAAGAATCTGCAGACATGCATATGAGTAAAACCATCAGCATTCTATAGAACAGTATCAAAGGAAGAAAAACATTAACCTGCTATTGTAAAATACACAATGCGAAATACCAAGGGTTGGTGTTGAAGGGGGCCCTCCCTCAACGCCTTCCAGTTCTAAGTCAAAACCTTAAAGGAGATAAACACTGGTTGTATTAATGAAATGGAGTATTACAATCTTCTCTGAGCATTCTTCTCTTAGGTTTTCAAGAAGCCCTTTTATACTAAAGATACAGACTAGAATCAATCGTGAGACAAAGATTGATCCTTAAACAACTCTACAGTTAACTCGGCACACCTGAGCCAAATATGGGAGCTCGAATCCCTTGAAATCTATACAATACTAAAGCAAGAAAGCAACAGCTCCTCAATCAAAGATCATCCCCAAAACAACACCTGGAAAGTCTGCGTAGGCATTCTGGAAGGTGATGAAAGCTCAGGAGACGCCCAAAATGTGGATCGAAGCCCCCAAATCTGTTGGTGCAGCTAGCGTGAACCTGCCTTGGGGCGCCGAAACCCCTGCACAAAAGAGACAATGACCCATCAGTTGACCGGATATTTATATGGAGATTTAAAAACCAAATTTATGCATAAAACAATGTAAAATAACCAAAAATCACTTACCAAGCCTTTGTCCACGTTGGTCTCCACAAAAAATAACCATACACAAATAAACATTAATAAAACTAATTTATCATGTGGTTTTATAAGTTTTATGCTGGAAAATAATGTATTGGACAGCCAATAATAGGAGACCAACATCTCCCCCAACCCAAAGATCTTGCAGGTCCCTATGCAAGAAAACCTCATACAACAAGATTTGAAACTCGAAGTAAAATCTGATAGAATTAAAGTCTGAACTGGCAGACTTTACTCATCATTCCCGGATTTAGCAGGTCAGATATGCTGATGAACATCTGTGGTGATCAACAATCAAGTGTTCCAGGAGCAAAAATTACTAACAGAAGGACTTAATCCAAAACAAATCATGAAAAAAATACATAAAGCTGATGGCACAAAGCTGAGAAACTCAGCATCTAAAATAGAACAAAATAGCCCTCATTAATGGCCTTGCCATCCAAAAACTCAAAGAAGTAACCATGGCCCAAATCCAAATTCAGGGCCTTCTTGGAAAGTCCAGCTACTAGAGAATTATGCTCCTGGAAAAAGTGCTTGAAAATCACCTGAGGAGCCATGTGGATCAAATATCTTATATCTTTGCACCAAGGCATCAGAAAAGAACATCAAATGCCGACAATCAATTGAGCCATGAAATAATTATCAAGGAGTCTCCATAAATTAGCTGAATTGGGACAACTAACCTCAATTGCAATAAAACAAGGTTATGATTTTTATTACAGGTTGCCAATCAATAATAAAGGATGAAATATTGTCCAAATTAACAACATGAAAGGAAAACTGTGATGTATCAATTAAATGAATGCCAAAGTTAATATGGTAGTTCATAGCTCATCAATTTTTAGTAATGGCAAAAAAAAAACATTTAATTATAACCATAAACCTCAATACATAGCAATTAAAACTTACCCAATCATGCCATGTGTATTACCTTTATTAGCATTTCTAACCTTTTCCATATCAATTTGCAAAATTTTCTATTCCGGTACTTTATCCAGCATTCAATCCAGTACTTCAGCCAATGTAAAACACAGCAGTGCTTTCATATTGATAAAAATAAACAAAAGTTACCAGCGTAGTAGTAATTACCAGCATCTTGAGCAGCAGCTGTGTTATTCAAGTAAATGCACTCACACAGTGATGTTAAACCATTAACTTTCCCAATATGCAACACTCAAATGAGTTAATAAACAAATAAACTGAATTAAAATTTGTTTGACCAAAACAGTTTATAGCATAATTACCTCATTTCCAGCTTACTGCTGCTCCTAATCACACAAGAAACCAAACTATGTCATGAAATCAATTTCTATTAACAATACAAAACAAACAATCGGAATGCAAACCTCAATCAATCACCCTTACTCCTATGTAACTATAATGCTCAAACAATCATAAATGCAAACTTTATTCTTGCCATTCATACAGAACTGTTTCCACCAAAACATAGGCCACAAGACAAAATGAATGCTAACAGAAGCTAATGGGATAGTGGTCCTCTTTGACCCAGCTTCACACAGGATAGGTTGAGTAGTGCCAAAAACTGTACCGAAATCTTCAGCTATGTTCAAGATTTAGAAAATATCAGGCATAAACTTTCTTTTTTACAAGAATCAGGTAACCCAAAATGTAGAACAGCTAGAGATGATTATCAATTGGCTATCAATTAACTTTTTCAAGGAGTTTATTAAATTTTATTTAACCACCCTTATGACCTCTCTTTTACCTTTACGTAGGTACATCGTTCATACAAACAAGTATAGATGAGGCTGTTAAAGGAGATATTAGAGTCAGAACCCACTGCCAGCAAGCCCGTTCAGTACTCCGGTGTGTTAGTTTTTCATCATTTAAGCTAGCATTATGATAAGATCTTTTCACTGAGAGAATAACAAGCACAACAATCACATAAGAACATCACAAGAGAAAAGAGACACAAAGATTTTAGGAGGGAAAACCATAAATGGAGAAAACCCCTCAACTTCCTCTAAGATAGTATCACCACAAGATGTGATCCCAAAACAGTAAGATGACCTCCCAACACAACAGCAGCCTTCTGTCTTCTGTCAAGCCCAAGAATTTCCTTCTCCAAAAGTGCGCCACACTTGAGAGAGCAAGTGATGTAATTCACAAGTGATAAATAGAGAGACTCTCACTCTCTATTTATATTCTTTCGTTGACTTGAAGTGCACTCAACCTAATAATTACTACTCGAGCCTACACCTTAATTAGTGTATAATAACTCAAGTGCCTCTAAACTGTGGGGACTTACCTAATGACTTGATATGACTTGTTTACATTAGTAATCCTCCCGATCAGAACATCGGGGCATGACCACATGACTCAAATACATAATAGAAACATCCCGGAATAAACATCGGGTTACAATATATGAAATATATAGAAGAATACATTCCGAAGTTACATATACATCAACACTCCCTCTTAACTAGGAAGGCATTCTTTCGACACAATTTTCAGCACTGGTCTTCTTCTCTGTATCACTGGATCATGTTCGTCTTCAAGTCATCTCTGTCATCAAGTCATCTTCGTCTTCAAGTCATCTGGATCTGGATCATCATAGGACATCATCACAGGATCTAGATCATCACTCGATCTGGATCATCATCACTTAATCTAGATCATCACTCGATCTGGATCATCACTACCGGATCTGGATCATCACTCGATCTGGATCTCTCGGAGTCATCATAACTGGATCTAGATCATAGCTCGATCTGGATCATCACTGGATCTGGATCATCTCTCTGGACAGGATCTGGATCATCACTCGATCTGGATCATCACTGCTGGATCTCTCGGAGTCATCATAACTGGATCTGGATCATAGCTCGATCTGGATCTCCACTGGTCATCATCAAGTGTGTACTATCTCGTCATAGGAAGTTCTATAGAGCTAGCCCTATTTCATGCTGGATGTAGGCCCACCACCTGCAGGTCTTCATCATCACTGGCCATACTAGAGAATCCTCAGGACTTATTACGTGCATCACAAAACCTCGAAAGAGCATCCCAGGACTGATTACGGGCACACAGCCCAACCTATAGGATCTCCCAGGGCTCCTAATTACATGTGACCTCACCACAAAACCTTGCAAGAGCATCCCAGGACTGATTACGGGCACACAGCCCAACCTATAGGATCTCCCAGGGCTCCTAATTACATGTGACCTCACCACAAAACCTTGCAAGAGCATCCCAGGACTGATTACGGGCACACAGCCCAACCTATAGGATCTCCCAGGGCTCCTAATTACATGTGACCTCACCACAAAACCTTGCAAGAGCATCCCAGGACTGATTACGGGCACACAGCCCAACCTATAGGATCTCCCAGGGCTCCTAATTACATGTGACCTCACCACAAAACCTTGCAAGAGCATCCCAGGACTGATTACGGGCACACAGCCCAACCTATAGGATCTCCCAGGGCTCCTAATTACATGTGACCTCACCACAAAACCTTGCAAGAGCATCCCAGGACTGATTACGGGCACACAGCCCAACCTATAGGATCTCCCAGGGCTCCTAATTACATGTGACCTCACCACAAAACCTTGCAAGAGCATCCCAGGACTGATTACGGGCACACAGCCCAACCTATAGGATCTCCCAGGGCTCCTAATTACATGTGACCTCACCACAAAACCTTGCAAGAGCATCCCAGGACTGATTACGGGCACACAGCCCAACCTATAGGATCTCCCAGGGCTCCTAATTACATGTGACCTCACCACAAAACCTTGCAAGAGCATCCCAGGACTGATTACGGGCACACAGCCCAACCTATAGGATCTCCCAGGGCTCCGAATTACATGTGGTCTCACCAAAAAACCTCGCAAAAGTATCCCAGGACTGATTACGGGCACACAGCCCAACCTATAGGATCTCCCAGGGCTCCGAATTACATGTGGTCTCACCACAAAACCTTGCAAGAGTATCCCAGGACTGATTACAGGCACACAGCCCAACCTATAGGATCTCCCAGGGCTCAGAATTACATGTGGTCATGGCAAAACCTCGTAAGAGCATCCCAGGACTGATTACGGGCACA
>LPNX010716052.1:54943-98643 GCA_001517045.1 Pseudotsuga menziesii
CATCTTCTCTTCTTATGGGTAGAGTTTCTTCTTTTTCCCAAAGTTTGATGAAAGTAATCATTTCCTTCTGGAACACATTCCTTGAATGAATGAATTCTACGATCCTGGGAGGCCATTCAAGGTGGCCATCACCACTTCTGCATTCTTCACCGCTTCTTTTACCGCTTCAAGTTTTTCTTGATTTGAGAGACTCTTATGACTGCATGGTTTCTGCATTCTAGATCTTCACATTCTTCAACTGATTTCTTTAGGTCATATTCTAATTTTGTTCTTCCCTTCAAATAGCTTGAAATTCAGGAAGACCTTCAACAACATTGCTTGCAATAGGTAGTGCTCTGTAATGCACATGTGCAAGCCTTCTATGCCAAAGCTCATTTGGATCTACATGGATCAAGGCTTGTTCTGGATGGCCCTTCAATCCATACAAGCCTCCTTCTTGTTCTCCAGTCACTACCGCATCATCGATAGTATTTCCTTTTTGGCCATATGATGACTTGACCATCTATGAATGCAGCCCACATTCCTTTTGCATCAATGCTGAAATGGAGAGAAGGTTCTTCTTCAATCCTGGCACAAAAAATACTTCTTTCATTGTTAGAGACTTACCAGAGTCTAGCTTGTATGAAGATTCCCCACTACCTTTTATTGGACATTGGTAGTCATCTCCTAGTTTCATCTTGTGAGGTGATTCATGTTCTGATAGTCTTACAAAGGATTCCTTGAATCCCGTCATATGTTTGGAAGCACCACTGTCTATGAGCCAATCATCACTTCCATGAGTAATGTTACCTGTGAGCGCTGATATCAGAACATATTCATCCTCGCTTGAAGAATCTTCACTTTCATATCTGGATCTCTTTCTAGAAGGTTCATCATCCTCTGCAGCATGAGCATGATGTCTTCTTTGGCCTCGTCTCCCTCTGAAACTGGAATCTCTATGCTCATGTAGGTGTCCAATCCAGAGAGATAAAATACTTCTATTCTTGGAAGTTGTCAACTTCACCAACCTTATCATCAAGCTGATCACTTTGAAATGAGAACCTCAAATGGAAATAGCAAAGGATTAGATCTTACCGATTTGAGGTGTCCGCCCTTGTCCCAGAGTTTCCTGATCTAGGGTTTGTCGCAGAAACCCTAATTTTCAAAACTTGGAATCCTTCAGATCTGATTGGATGAATAGATATATCTCTTCAAATGGAGCTGTCCAATGTACTCCTTTTCTGAAAACAGTGAAGGGAAACTCCCGGAACAGGAAGCCCTAATTTTCTGATTTCTTCTGCAGAAATTCCTGTTACTGTTTCTGTTATATCTCCAAAATTACTGCTCCCCTGTGTCTGAAATTTATCACTGAAGTAACCTCGCATATTCCTGATCCAACGCCATAGGTTTCATCATAATTGGTTTCACCATTTGGGATTTATGATCCTTTTCCCAAGGTGACCTGTTACAGGACTGTTCAGAACAACGAAGTTGTATGGCCTTCCACGTGTCACTGGTTCATCTTATGAGTCTGACCTTTGTACCACAGAAATTAAGGTCCGTGCCCCTTCTGGAAAATCTTTAGGAATTTCATTTGGACCTCTTTAGCCCAATATATTGCAGATCTCCCCAGGTGTCCTGTTTATGGATGATTTCTAGAAGAGGCTGGAACCCTAACGTGGAAGGATCATATCTCACAGAATATAGCGAATCAGATGCTGAACTTTGGACACAGTGTGAATCACGAGGTTATCTTCATCCCCTGCAATTTTCAGCTTCTGAGACTTCTCCAAGCTCAGAATATAGCGACTGGACCAAAACTTAGCAGTTTTAGCATTTAGGGTTTCTCTAGCTTGGGGTCAAACTAGGGTTTGACTTTCCCGGAGTTTTACCCAACCAAATTTCTTGATCCAGGTCTCTAAAATTAGGTTTTGATGAGGAGAAAAATACTATGCTGGTCTCACTCAAAAATTCCTCTTCTGTAGAAAGCCCTAAGTTCCACATCGAAACTGAAAATGCTTGAAATTGAATTACGCATCGACAGAAAGATGCAGCCTTCAATGGAGAGACATCATAGCATACTTTTGCTGAAAATATGTGGAGAAAGATCCAAAAAATAGGAAGCTTTAGTTCCTGTAGCTGCACAATGTCTTCTTCTCAGGTTAGCTCTGATACCATGTTAGTTTTTCATCATTTAAGATAGCATTATGATAAGATCTTTTCACTGAGAGAATAACAAGCACATCAATCACATAAGCACATCACAAGAGACAAGAGACACAAAGATTTTAGGAGGGGAAACCATAAATGGAGAAAACCCCTCAACTTCCTCTAAGATAGTATCACCACAAGATGTGATCCCAAAACAGTAAGATGACCTCCCTACACAACATCAGCCTTCTGTCTTCTGTCAAGCCCAAGAATTTCCTTCTCCAAAAGTGCGCCACACTTGAGAGAGCAAGTGATGTAATTCACAAGTGATAAATAGAGAGACTCTCACTCTCTATTTATATTCTTCCGTTGACTTGAAGTGCACTCAACCTAATAATTACTACTCGAGCCTACACCTTAATTAGTGTATAATAACTCAAGTGCCCCTAAACTGTGGGGACTTACCTAATGACTTGATATGAATTCTTTACATTAGTAATCCTCCCGATCGAAACATCGGGGCATGACCACGACTCAAATGCATAATAGAAACATCCCGGAATAAACATCGGGTTACAATATATGAAATATATAGAAGAATACATTCCGAAGTTACATATACATCAACACAGTGGGGTAACTGTAACATATAAGAAGCTTCTTCCCCAGGAAGATGCCCCATTTCCAACAGGCATGTTCAACACCCTGATGGGTTTGCCTGTTTATACCACAGGTCGGTACCCGCTGCCAGCGGACCTGTTTAGTATCCCGACGGGTTAACCTCTTGCACCCATTTTCTATCAGAGGCTCTTGTCCCAATTTCACCTTAAATATAAATTTAATGATTTTCTCAAGCATAGATGAGTGGGGGAGCTTCTCTGAAAACCATCTAGGAGTGGGATGGTACCAAAATTGGAAGAGTATTCTTTGTACATGCCTGTAAAAATTTGCCCAGATGAACAACTAACCTTTGCAACTGTAGAAAGTGAAAGTCATAAAGTGGCTGTACAACAATGTATATATATGTATTTGGTATTATAACAACCAATAGATAATAACCCCCAAACTGCCAGTCCTAGACACCTTTTTCCAAAATGATGCCTGTCTTAAAAATAATTTAATGCCCATAGCTGTCACTAAAAACAATTTCCTCGATCCATCTAGTGTGAAACCAGGTCAAATGGTCCTAGCAACCCATAAGTTCATAAGCAGAAAACATTTGGGAAGCTTAAAGCACTAATGTAGACAATGCCTGGTGGTTAAGTACTCATATGAATAGCCAGAACAGTTCTGAAAAATATGACAGCACACATACATTTACCTGATATAGAAATTCTAATTACCAGTGCAGCCCAGAAATTACCCAATTAACACAGTCTCTTGCCAAAAAACTATCATGGCTGAAAAATAGAAATAATAACAAAAGACTTCCCTGTTGTGTTCAAAACATCCTGAGCCTGAAAAGAATATCTGCATCCTTTAAAAAGAAATCTAATAAAACAAATTTCTGTACATATATACAAAACAATTTTATTGAATGTTATTATGAGGAAGTGGGAGATGAAGAAGTCATTCCTTCACCTATGAGCTCTAGCCCAGATTGCTGACTCATGGTACGAATGAACTCTTGCTTAGAAATGGGTTTGTGATATACCTTTAACCGATGCCCATTCACCACAAAAGTAGTCTGTTCTTCATCAATTGTCTTTATTTTGACAGAACCATTATCAAAAATATTCACAATCTCATATGGTCCCATCCATCTGGCGGTAAGATTACCTTTGAAATGTTTGAACTGTGAGTCAAACAACAGTGCCCAATCACCTTCCTCAAAATTCTTCACAAATTTATCATGCCACTTGGTCCACTGATTCTGTATTAAAACATTTCTTTGGATAGCATCTTGTCTGATTTCATCCAGCTCATTTAATTGCATCAGTCTCTGCTCTTGATCTTCATCTAAATTCAGGCTTAATTGTGCAGCAGTACGAAAATTCTTCACCTGAAATTCTATAGGAAGCAGAACCTGTTTCCCATAAACAAGCTGATATGGGGTATAACCTATGGTATTTCTCCATGTGGTCCTGTAAGCCCATAGTGCCTCTGGTAACCTGTCTGCCTAGTCCTTGTGATGCAGCTGTACAATCTTATTTAGAATGGATTCCAACACCTTATTCGTTGACTCCACCTGCCCATTTGCTTGGGGGTGGTACGGAGAAGATTTATAGTGCTTAATCCCGTACTGTTCTGTAAGTTCTTTCATGGATTTAGAGACAAACTGTGCTCCATTGTCAGTCACAATTTCACGAGGAATGCCAAAGCGAGTAAAAATTTCTTCGTAAATAAATTCAATGACTGATTTCTCAGTGGCCCTCAATAGAGCTTTTTCCTCTACCCATTTAGTCACATAATCAGTGCATACTAAAATGTACCTCTTTTTCCTTGACATTGGTGAGATTGGCCCAACAAAATCCAATCCCCACTTCTTGAAAGGTTCAATTTGTACCTGGGCCTGTAAAGGCATTTGATCTGCAGCAGTAGGTCTCCCCATTCTTTGACAGCTATCACAGCCCTGTACATATTTTTCAGCATCTTTAAAGAGTGTAGGCCAATAATACCCCTGATGCAGCACCTTATATGCTGTCCTCTTGTCTAAAAAATGCCCTCCACAGGGTCCATCATGACAAGCTTGAAGGATGTCATACATCTCATCCTCCCTCACACACCTCCTAATAATCAGATCTGGACCGGTTCGGAAGAGGTCATTACCTACCCATGAGTAATTAGCACTTTGCTGAATAATTCTTCGTTTTTCGTAAGCTGACAGATGAGCAGGTAGTTTCCCTGTAACCAAATAATTGGCTATATCTGAAAACCAGGGTGTTTTAATAGAAACAGCAAATAAATGTTCATCAGGGAATGTATCACCTATAGGAACATTATCATCAGCATAAGTTAATATGGAGAGGAAATATGCAACCAGATTTTCTTTCCCTGGTTTGTCAACTACGGTGATGTTAAATTCCTATAGCAAAAGCAACCATCTAGTAATTCTTCCACTAGTGATAGGTTTATTCATTAAAAATCTGATAGCAGAATGATCGGTATGAACAAATACATAATAACCAGTAATATAATGCCGAAATTTATTGATGGCATGCACAACTGCTAGAAACTCTTTTTCAGTTACTGTATAGTTTAGTTCTACAGGTGTCAAGTTTTTACTGATGAAATAAATGGCATAGTAAGACTGGTTTTCTTTCTGTCCTAGCACTCCCCCTAGGGCAGTGTCTAAAGCATCTGTTTGTATGTGGAAAGGCAAGGACCAATTTGGTCCCCTCAACACTGGTGTTGAGGACAATTCTGACTTTAGGGTGTCAAAGGCTGTCTGACAGTGTTGATCCCAGCAAAAACCACTGTCTTTGGCCAATAATTTGAACAGTGGGGTTGCTATCTTTGTAAAATTAGCAATGAACCTACGATAGTACCCTGCATGTCCCAGAAAACTTCTGACTTCTTTTTGCGTGGCTGGTGGAGATAGATTAGTAATAATTTCAATTTTTGCTGGGTCTACCTTAATGCCTTCTGATGAAATGTGGTGCCCTAAAACAATACCTTCAGTTAACATCATATTACACTTCTCATGGCTTAAAGCAAGGTTTGTTTCCTGACACCTAATTAAAACTTTTTCCAGGTTGTCTAAGGCTTCCTTGAAATCATTACCATAGACCGTAAAGTCATCCATATATATTTCCACGTAGTCATGTACTAAATCAGCCAGAATACCTAACACTGCCCTCTGGAAAGTGGCAGGAGCGTTACACAATCCAAATGGTAGTACCTTGTAAGCATAAGTTCTCCATGGGCAGGTGAAAGTGGTTTTTTCCTGATCTTCTGGGGCTATTATTATCTGGTTATACCCACTGTATCCATCCAGAAAAGAAAAATATTGTTTTCCTGACAAGGTATCCAAAACTTGATCTATAAAAGGAAGAGGGAAGTAATCTCTGAGAGTTGCTTTATTTAATTCACAAAAATCAACACAGATTCTCCACTTACCTCCCTTCTTCAAAACAATCACCAATGGAGATACCCATTTGCTATCAGAAATTGGATAGATGAAATCTACATCCGGCAATTTCTGCAATTCATCTTTCACAATGTCTTTAAGCGTAGGATTCATTCTTCTTTGTGGCTGTCTTACTGGTCTGATATTTTCCTATGTATAGATGTGATGAATGCATGTGTCGGGGTGAATGCCTTTCATATCTGTATAGATCCAGGTAAATGCCCCAGACTGTGCTTTAAGTAAATCAACTAACTGATTTTGCTGGTCTTGAGACAGATTTGCATTGATAAACAAAGACCTCCTTGGGCTAATCTCTATTGGTATAGTTGAGGCTCCAACCTTCTCATCTATAAATAAAACTACTGATGATGAGGTGGCTGAAGGGTAGTACTGTTCTTGAAAGGCTTTTGTGAAAACATTGTCTAGGTCAGAGAAGGGCTGGGGGAACTCAATACTAGTAGTAGCTTAGACGAATTGTTCTAGAATATCATCCTCAGTCTGGTCTTCCAGCCCCCTAGTTTTACTAATGGATAGCAAGGGTTGTTCCACGTCCTCATCCCTGTAAGGAATCTCTAGCCATAACATGTTTTCTGATACAGGCTGTGCTGGGGGATAAATAATGAGATTCTGTAGAGAGGTGCCATTAGATATAGTTAAAATGCCTTCTCTACAACCTATAAAGGCATTGGCCGTGGCTAACCAGGGCCTACCTAATATAACAGGATGTTCCCCCATCGGATGTTTAGTCTGGAGTACCAGAAAATCCACTGGATACTCCCATGAAGCTACTGTGACAGTAATGTCATCTAGGGCCCCCACAGGTTTGACTGTGCTCCTAACAACCAACTCCAAAATAGTAGGAGTAGGTCTGAGGAGATTGTGCAACTGAAGTCTCTGCATATTGGTCATAGACATGACATTAATGGTAGCCCCCAGCTCAACTAGAGTGTTTCCTATTGGATTCTTATTAATGCAAATGGTCACCACTGGGTTCCCAGGATTTGCAAATTTTGTAGGTAAGGAACAGTCTGAAATGTAGTTGGACAACTGGCCTAAAACATGTATTGTGGGTGGGTCTTTCTATTTTTGACCAGGTTTCTTTAAGCATAGTTCCCTTACCAGTTTTGAATAGATAGGGACATCTCTAATAGCCTAAAGTAATGGAATCTTGATACAAACATTCTTTAACTCATTTTCCCAGTCAAACTGTGGACGAACCACAGGTTTCTCAATTAATAACCTTTCTGGGTAAGGAGGGTTGTTGTTCACCTGTGGATGAGTAGATGATTGGGAATGAGTTCCCAGTGCTTGAGTTTTTTCTGAGGAAATATGCACTTCTTCTTCCTCTGTAATCTCCTTTTCAGGGTTTTCTTCTCCAGTCTCTTCGTGAATAATCACTGCTGGAGGGGTTTTATTTAATGTCTTCCCATACCTTAATTGAATTTCCTGTAAAGGAGCTGAATGGATTACATAAGTTGGGGCCATATGAATTTCAGCATTATGTACAGGCTGGGAAGGTCTGTTATTAGGATTTGGGATAGGCTGAGCTGGAAACAACGTAGGTCTAGGTGGATTTGGGTTTTGATATTGTTGTGGAACTGGGGGTATGGGAGGAAGTGCAGGTGGTGTAAAGCTAGGTAATAGCTGCTGCATATTTGGGGGCATTGGACAGTAAATAGGAGGGGTGTGTAATGGGGTTGTATGCTGTGTGCCCCCATAGGGCTGTCCTTGAGGTCCCCCATATGGCTGTCCTCGCCAGCCTTGCTTCCATGGTTGAGTCTGAGTTGGCTGAGAGGGCCAATTTGGCCACATTTGTGGACTCCATGGCTGCTGAGATTGCTGCAAAGGATAGTAATATGTAGGGTTTGGAAAAATAGGTTCTAGGTACATATTTTGGGGTCTAGACTGCCAGGGCCTTTTTGGTGCATATGATGACTCTGTAGGTTCAGCATTGAGCTTGTAAAAAGCTTGCAGCTCTGTTAAAGAAGGGAAATTGTCTGTAGAGTGTGGATCAGAGCAAAGAGCACAGACTGCAATGGTGTTAAGAGGGCACTCTTTCAAGGGGTGCCTCTTTCTGCATTTAGGGCAGAATATGTGTAATGCTGCCATGTCTTCTTCCTCTTTCCGTTTCTTTGTTTTCAATGCATCAAATTGGGAGCTTAAGGTGCCTAAATGTCAGTTTTAAAATTTTCTAACAGGTTCCCCAATTCAACTCTTGTAATGCCACTAGTCCCTGTTGTCCTGGAAATGCGGGAAGGAGCTTCCCTTGTGCTTTTCCCTGCTTTGGCTCTACTCCTAGAATATTTTCTGCACAGTTCAATGATCTCCTCAAAATATTTGTGAGATACATCGCCTGATGCCATCAGGTTGAGGATTTCCACATATTCCTCCAGAATCCCTTTCATAAAAAGAGTTCTGACTGCATCCTCTTGTAAGGTATTATACTTGGACTTCTGCAGTACAAAGCAGAAACGTTCTAGGAAATCCTCAAGACTTTCTTCTTCATGCTGTTGCATTTTGAAGATGTCATTTTGAGAATCTCTAGGTCCACAGTAATCTCGGTATTTTCTGAGGAAAGCACTCTTCATTTATTCCCAAGTTCGGATGGTGGACTCCCCCAGACTCATAAACCACCTAAGTGCAGCATCTTTAAGGGTGGTTGGAAATAGTTTTAACTTCTGTGCATCCTGTAGATAATTGTAACTCCTGCACAAGATGTCAAACTCAAAGAGAAAAGTATCCGGATCTTCAGTACTTTTCCCATAGAAGGTAGGTAATGAAGATGCTGGGATATTTTTCATGTTGACATTTCATGCAAGATCTAGACTAGGAAATCCAAAAGTTGTTTCAGTTCATCCCTCATGTTCTCCCTCTCCTTCCATCTGGTGTCTGGTTTCCTGATCACTCATAACAAGAGGGTTCCTGAACCAATTGACACCTAACCTGTCTCTTCTTGGGGATGGAATGAAGTCCCAATGGTCTGGCCTAGGACAATATTGAAGATTGAAAGGTAGATCTATGGTAGATTCTACTTGAGAAACTACCAAATTGTGAGCGTGTCTGAAAAGAGAATTCACTCCCTCTATGTTCACTGTGTCAACCAAGTTGGAATCTTCCTTTGGGGAAGAAGGTTGTTGGGTCTGTGGGGTCTCTACTGAATGTAACTGTTCACTGAGTATACCCTCAGTTCTTGCTAGGCTGGTCCTTAATTCCACTGAAGTTTGTGTGTTATTGTTTTCAATTTCGTTGCTAGTGTTCCTATCCCTAGGGTTAGTGAGGGGGGGGTTTCTATCTCCAACACAATCGGAATGAACCTTAATGAATCTTCCCCTACTATATTTGGGTCTCATCAAAACAATTACTGAAAATAACAAGACTTTTAATCAAAATAAATCGAAATACCTGTGCCACAAATGGGTTTGAAAGAACCTGTTATGAAATGCGCAAGTTTGCCTTACTGACCCTTCTCCTCCAATCTGCAACAACTAGTCACACCTAAAAACTGCTGTGAAATTAGATTGCTGAAATTAAACACACCCAAACTTGCAAAAGGACAAACACACTTGCATGAAATTAAACTGCATAAAGTAAACAGTCTTTATAGGAAAGGTAAACACACTTTTTGCAGTAAAATAAATCAAAACATGCGAAGAAAAACAACCACACTGACCAGAAGGAAACAACAAGAATTCGGGGCAACCCACTAAAGTGGATGCGGCAGGATGTTACACCATGGGAATCCCATCGTGAATTCGTCTTTACGTCTTAATGTTTCCCCTCCACCTTGTTGTGTACTGTAACAAGATCCTATCTACCTGAACTTCTCAGTCTAAAAAATAGAAATGAGCAAAATACCAGCTTACCTTGGAGCAACTCCTCAGTAACGGTGCCAAAATGTTGGTTAAAATTAATGTTACTTAATTCACCTCAATTTAATTATCAACCGGAGAATCGTAAACTTTGAGCTACTACACTATATGTGCAGGCAAGGCAGTTTTAATGCTCATGCTAACAGAAATGCTAATCTACTTCAAACAAATTAGTGAAATGGATGAAACTATTTCTATACTGGATGATCAACACTAAGGACTCATGGATCTATTCTAAACCAAAAGGGAATCAATTTACTGACTATCAAACTCAGCATAGCCTACAGCAATCCACAGTCAGCTACAGTACTGATGATCTATTCTACAAATGAAAGAACTTAATAAGTTTCAGAATAACTATGATCAATTAACCTGAAAACTCCACTATTGATCCTACAAGATTTAATACTTAACTCCACACTAATACTTCTAGAATTATTGCCGGAGTAAAACCTGTGACCTCTTGACTTTGAATTGTCAACACACAGCCTATTATAATGAAGCTTGGCTGGTTATTGTTATTTAAATATACTCTGTTTTATTTTATGCACACAGGAAAATGCCAAGGCCATTCAAACAATACTCATTAATCAGTATTAGGGCTATGTGAGAAATATTCACTGGTTCTGGTTTGCATATGCACACTGTGGAGCTGATGTTGATTCAAGAAGCAATATTATAAACTAAGTTTCCTCGCCAAACTCATTCAATGTCAAATAGCATGATTTCTTCCTATTTAATCACTTGTTTAAAAGATTATTTAACAAATCCCTATACGCTCTGTAAACTATGGTCTTCAAACCCTCTACAAAAATATTATGAATGCTGTTCAACTCCAACAAAATATCCTACAACTCTGCAAGCTCAAAAGTAAAAGAATGGAACTGTTCATCAATTATTCTCACGCTGCAGTAAGAAGGATTCTTCAACAGGTAGAGTCGAGTTCATTATTCAATTTGCCAATACCACAATTCGTACTGGCAGTCAAAGAGAACATTTAAATACACGCCATTCCTTATTGTATTATACATTCCTGTGAACAAGAAGAATCTAAACCAATCCTGTAGCTATCACTATATGCTGGCAGTGAAGACAATGTGGATTTTAGTCTACTTGTAATACATCACAAGGTAAAACTTGGCTTAAAACCCATCACACGATTTATGAATACCACAACCCTAAACAGTAATTATAGCCATTTATACACAATCCACGCTGAAAACCAGAAAGGGGCATTAAATACAAATTGTTCCTGAATTTATTCAGCAAGCTAAATCAATTGCAAATGACTAAGAATCTGCAGACATGCATATGAGTAAAACCATCAGCATTCTATAGAACCGTATCAAAGGAAGAAAAACATTAACCTGCTATTGTAAAATACACAATGTGAAATACCAAGGGTTGGTGTTGAAGGGGGCCCTCCCTCAATGCCTTCCAGTTCTAAGTCAAAACCTTAAAGGAGATAAACGCTGGTTGTATTAATGAAATGGAGTATTACAATATTCTCTGAGCATTCTCCTCTTAGGGTTTCAAGAAGCCCTTTTATACTAAAGATACATACTAGAATCAATCGTGAGACAAATATTGATCCTCAAACAACTCTACAGTTAACTCGACACACTTGATCCAAATATGGGAGCTCGAATCCCTTAAAATATATACAATACTAAAGCAAGAAAGCAACAGCTCCTCAATCAAATATCATCCCCAAAACAGCACCTGGAAAGTCTGCGTAGGCATTCTAGAAGGCGATGAAAGCTCAGGAGACACCCAAAATGTGGATCGAAGCCCCCAAATCTGCTGGTGCAGCTAGAGTGAACCTGCCTTGGAGCGCCGAAACCCCTGCACAAAAGAGACAACGACCCATCAGTTGACCGGATATTTATATGGAGATTTAAAAACCAAATTGATGCATAAAAAAATGTAAAATAACCAAAAATCACTTACCAAGCCTTTGTCCACGTTGGTCTCCACAAAAACATAACCATACACAAATAAACATTAATAAAACTAATTTATCATGTGGTTTTATAAGTTTTATGCTGGAAAATAATGTATTGGACATCCAATAATAGGAGACCAACAATTCATTTGGGGTTGGTAAACTTTCTATATGAAATAATAGATCTCTTGAAATAATCAAGAATAGAAATCCATGGGATTTATCAAGTCTATTAAATTACTTGGCTTTCTCTACAACAAAGTTTAGCTCCAACTCTGTGCCCATGGTAACTCTATAGAGACCGTTGGATCTCAATTGAATAACCATTTATTCCTTTCAATCGAATAAATTGAAGGGGGTAAGAAATATGTGGGTTTCTTATATTTCTTCCTGCGCTAATGGTGATCAAATTGTTGAAAGTCCTACAAAAAACGCTCAAGTTTATCTAGAATTTCTCTAAAAAAATGCATCTCAAATGCTCAAGATTGATCTACAACTCACTAAAATCCACTCTGATTTCATACCATGTGATCATTTTTATCTACAACAATATCTAGGAGCTTTATAGAAAACTCACAAATTGAATAACATGCAAAACCAACAAAAAACCATGAAAGGAGAAAATTTTTACACAACCAATGTGAACTAAAACTAGATATTATTTGACTATATAACATGTGAATATGTTATTAACAGGTTTATATTACATATGAAGTGGTTCGTGAGGCTTAGGAATCCCAAAATGACTGTACATGTGAAATTGGCCAAATTGGCCTCAATACCCCCTAAGTGGCCAAACTCGCTACAACTGAGCCCAAATGGTCACAAATGGAGGTGTGGGAATGGATGAAGTGACTTGAAGTAATCATGACTCCTTACCATGTGTGGGTGTGAAAAATAAGGTGAGTGAGAGGCTCTAGGTGGGCATTAATTACTCAAAATAGTCCAAAAATGGGATAAATCCACCCCTAGCACTCCTATTCAACCACAAATACCACATTCAATGAATGGGAGTGCATAAAAAATGAATGAGGTTGCACATGTATATTGTGACTGAGATGGAGTGCCTATCTAGGTGTGAAAGCTCCAATTTAACTAGTTATTTTTCCCAATTAAGCTACTTAAGTCCAAACCATAATGTATTATTGCACAAATGCAAATAAAATTGAGTAGGGAATTAGAATAAGGTAATAATGGGTTGGATTAATGTTCTAAAACTAATATACCATTCCATTCGATATATCAGTGAATCATGGATTTGTAGAAAACATCCACGTAGGCCAAAATTCTTCAACTTCAGAAATTGAGTCTTATGCGGTCCTTTTTAGGTAATTCAGAGATATTTTCACTTGGAAGTATGAATAAATTCTAGGGATACATCCTTCGATTGTGGTTCATGCGATTATTACTTACCATGATTCCAAACGAGTCCATGAGAAGTTACAATAGGTTCATCCATGGAAATCAACAACCATTAAGGAAGAAATTGAGAAACTTGTCAAGGTTGGGCTTATTTACCCTATACCTTTGACAGAGTGGGTTTCTAATATTTTCCCCATACATAAAAATAGGGAACAATTAGGTTTTGTATCGATTTTCAGAACCTTAATAGGGCTTGTCCTAAGGACGACTTACCTACTCCTTACATCGACAAAATCATCGATAATTGTGTTAGAAGCATCATATTTTCATTCATGGATGGAATTTATGGCTATAATCAGATATAGATACTCCCATATGATCAACATAAAATGGCCTTTATTTTCCCATTGGGGAATTTTCCTATAAGAAGTTACCTTTTGGTGTAAAGAACGTTGGTGCTACCTTTCAATGTGTTATGCCTTACGATTTCCATGAGATCAAACACATCATGGAACCTTACCTTCATGACTTTCCTGCTCACTCGCAGCAAAGAGATCACCATGTTGATAATCTGAGAGGCATTTTTCTCAGGTTTCGCCATTACAACATACAGTTGAATCCACATAAGTGTGTTCTTTGTTTCAATAGTGGCAGACTACTTGGTTTCATTGTTTCCAAGGATGGCATCCATATAGACCCACTAAAAATTGAATTCATATTAGCCTTACCACCACCTATGACCACTACTGAACCCCAAAGTTTGCAAGGGAAGGAAAATTTTTACATCGATTCGTTTGTAACTACTCTGAAAAAACCGATGGTTTCATGCGTTTATTAAAAAAAAAACATCCTTTTTTTGGGATGACCTTGTGCAACATGCATTCAACACTCTCAAAGAAACCATTATGCATGCACCAATCTTGCAACCAACCAATTATACCAAGGACTACTCCTTGTATGTGGTTGCATCACTATCCACCATCGGCATGGTGCTAGTTCAAACAGATGAACACGACTATGAACATGTGATTTACTACCTTAGTAATAGTCTTTTGGACTTTGAAACATGTTCTTCGTATGCGGATAAGTAAGCTCTGACCACAATCATCACGGTCTAGAAATTTCGTCCCTACATCTTGCTTCGAAAAACCATGGTATATGCAAATTCCAACCCCATGTATTACATCTTGACTTGTCAAGTGCTTGGGGTCAAATATTCTTGTTGGATTATCGTGCTCTAGGAATTTGAGTTAGAATTTGCAAAATCCAGTTCCAATAAGTCCCTCATCTTCGTGGAGATTATGTGTGACCTTTCCCATGTTACTAAGGATACAGAACTCTTTCATTCATTTCTGGATGAATCACGGTTCCTCATTAGTACGTCTAGTCCCTGGTATGGAGACTTGATTCTCTATCTGGACTCAACAATTCCAACCTACTTAAACCTGCAATGAATTCGATTGTATTCGTCATCAGGCCAAGTACTATATTATCGTTAATGATACCTTGTACCGTCGATGAATTTATGTGATTTTGCGACATTGCTTAATTAATGAGGAGGATGAAATAGCGTTAAATGATTGTCACTTTGGAGCTTGGGTCGATCATCTTTCTGGAATGGCTCTTGCCTAGAAAATTTTATGCGTTGGGTACTTTTGGACCTCGATCTTTAAATATTGTATGTAGGCCATCAAAAAATGCCTGCCTGTCATTTTTTCACATCCAAAAATTGCACCCACCATGCTCTATTTCATCCCATCATAGCTATTGGTCCATTCGCAAAATGGGGCATTTATTTCGCGTGCTGTAATCCTACCTCAGCTGAGGGTCATGGTTACATCATTGTAGGTGTGGATTACTTTAGAAAGTGGGTTTAGGCTATTCCTACATATGCCAAAGATGGAAAAATTGCTTCCTTATTTATCTTCAATCACATCATCGCTAGATTCAGAGTCCCTCAGGTTATTGTGACTGGACATGGTTCACATTCTCAAAATAAAATGATGTCGAAACTGAGTTCCATATTAGGTTTTCACCACAACAACTCCTCACCCTACTACTCATAGGACAGTTTCTAGGTTGAATCTATTAATAAAGTGTTGAAACCAATGCTTCAATGGATGGTAGGATGAGAAAAATCCAGTCGATATTTGCAACTATTTTCCACATTATGGTCCTATAGGAATACCATTAAGACATCCACCAGATTCACAGCTTTTGATTTAGTGTATGGGATGGAGGCTACTCTTCCAATAGAATGTGAAATCCATTCTCTAAAGCTTTTCGTATAATTGCTACCCAACACCACTCCGAAGGAAGAAAAATTATTATAATTGAATAAGCTCATTGAAACCCATCAGGATACCACCTTCGAAAATTATGTGCATAAAGGATGGATTAAAGATCAGTATGATACATCCACTAAATCTTGCCTCTTCAACGAAGGTGACCTGGTCCTGTCATATGACCATAAACATGATAAGTTGGGAGATGGAATGTTGGAATCCATGTGGCATGGGCCCTACATTGTCAGTCATGTCTTAGAGAAAAGATATTATGAGTTAATGGATTATGATGGAATACCCCTAGGAGAGCCTCTGAATGGGGTCTACCTCAAAAAATATTCTTCCTAGGTCATCTAGCATAGGTTTTTCTGTATATAGTGTTTATAGAGTGTTGTGTGTAGTTTGAAGTGTGGATTTGGTGTGAATGTAATTACTATGGTATACCATAATATCAATACAATTATATAAATAATTTCATAACCTAATATTATCATATTATATATGTATTATAACAGATATACTAACATAACACTCTTGATCACACTTTACTTCCTAATATTTCCAAACTCCGAAATACTTCCAAGCACTTTCGAATACCTCCAAACCTCCAAACACTCAAACACTTCCAAACACCTCCAAATTTTACACTTGTGTTACATCATTATATACGTTCACCTCTATACATATAGCATATTCACAATATTAAATACATGAGATACTAATAACTATTACATATAATAAAATACATATTATAGTATATACAAACATACAAGCATTCATAAATATAATAATGCATCTATTCTTATATATAATTTTAAAATCTATACAAATCCCACATATCATATTATACATATTTATGTCTATTTTACACACACACACACACACACACACACACACACATATATATATTATCTTACACTGCAATACTACTTACTTATACACAAAATAAAATAAATAGTACTAAGGGAATATGAGTCATTAAAGGCAAGAGGCACATTTCCTCCAAAAATAGACTAGGAGTTACATCTCCATAAGTAAAATAAATAAAATAAAAAGAGAATATGAACCATTAGAGACAAACGACTCATTCTCCTCCAAAATAGACAAGGAGTTACATCTCCATAAGAAAATAAATAAAATAAAAAAGAATATGAACCATTAGGGACAAGTGGCTCATTTGCTCCACTCAAAAAAAAAATTAGTAAGATATCTAGGATAATAACAATGTCACCACTAACCCCCAACTAAATCAAATAAATAATAGAATACAAAAATATCCCATAGCTATGCTTACCTCCAAGTGGAAATTCCACCACTAACTAATTAGATAAGTTAGGATAGTAATAATTAATAACTAGTAT
The DNA here is from genome assembly GCA_001517045.1 of Pseudotsuga menziesii. Classification (NCBI taxonomy): domain Eukaryota; kingdom Viridiplantae; phylum Streptophyta; class Pinopsida; order Pinales; family Pinaceae; genus Pseudotsuga; species Pseudotsuga menziesii. The sequence goes on from LPNX010716052.1 coordinate 71,965, forward strand.
AAAAATATACTACATTCATAAAATAAAAATGAGAATTGGAAACACCATTTAGACAAGTGTCTCGTTCCTAAAATAGCGAGGAAGTTACTCATCCATGTAACCACCACCATCCAAATGGCATAAATAATCCTATAAAAGAATACCATCCATAGAGAATACAAAATCAATATAGGGTATAAATGCCACTTGATAAGTCATATTAATATTTAATAATATTGGAACTATATCATCTTAATAACTTAGCATTAAGCTAATACTAGGACATAGTACATACTATTATAATGACGACTATTTACTTATCAACTAGTAATAATATTGTATGAATAAATAAGTCATACAACAAGAATCATTTCAATATGAACAATTCAATGAGAAGTAAAAGAGGCAAAGCACAAGCATCAACCAATCAAGTCACTCAATTATTAGATATGCACCACATAGTACTTACCAATCAATATATTGAACAACAAATATGCAATATTAATTAATTCTAAGGCATAAAATGAACTAATATTTGAAGTGAGGAATCTTGTTCTTCTATTAACATAAGAGAGGTTAAATTCATTTCACTAAGCACATTAATAAACTCCAAAAGATATTAACTTTGTAGAAGGCTCAACCGCTGCAGTGTTGGAATTTAAGCTCTGATACCACTTGTAATGTCCCCCAGTGATATCAATGGATCTCAGGGACATATCATTATCTATCTAAGGATAATTCAATAATTTTATCACAACAGATTAGTTAAACAAATATTAAAATTCATTTTTCAAAATTTAATCACGACAAAGTCCCTTTAATTACCAATAAATTAAAATAAATTCAATAATTGATCCAACGTATGATCCAAGGGATGGGAAGGATTAATACCACCTTATAGCGATATCACATATCAATTTCTCAAATTTAGACATAAATTCCACCTCAAAGGCCATTTACTCCTAATCATGATTAACTAGTAATTAGTGTCAATTACTCTTAACAACACTTAGCGCACAATTGATGGCGCTTATTATAATTTATTTTTTTTAGAAATTAAATACTATTTATAAATTTCAATGGATAATTAACACCTAATTACCATTTTCAGATTAATTAAACATAGTAATTATGAAAATGATTCCACAAGAACTAGTTACCTAGTCGTTCAATACTAACAACTAGTCTTGCACAAATTCGATGCGCAACCATGCCAATGAACCAAAAAGTGAAAATAAATCCATTATACACATATTTAAGCATGAATTTACAAAATAATAAATTACTTTTTCAATTCTTATCCGAGTACATAAATGAAGGATATTTCAAGTTCAATTAGCACAACAAGTTAAAAACAACTGTGAGGAATTCAATCAAACCAATCGTACCGAGTTCCGAGGAACACAGAGGTGAATATATAGATATGGAAAATAGAATTGTATATAACAAGAAAAGAACAAATAACAGATCATATGTCTGTACATTCATCTTTTACCAAAAACATAGATTCGGATCCAAACACTATTTGCCAATTTCACTGCAATGTACCTAGTTTCCAATTGAACTTTTCAAATTCCAAAATAAGAGAAATGTATGACTATTGTAGCTCAGGGAAATATTATCATGTATCACTTACATTCATATGTATTTGTATTTCCAACAATATAAATTCCATTAAACAATCTAGAAAACAAGTTAATTCTACTCATCCGAATCGACTAGTAATTCTAAGAATCACTAGAATAATTAAACCCATAGCTCATAGAATAATTCAAATGAAATTAAAAATATAAATAATTTTTTTTATCATTCATAAAATAGGTATATCTCATGATAATTATTTTTCAAACACTTCTTATGCAAAGTCACAAATCTACTCAAAACAATTCTATTGAAAGAGCTCGAAATTGGAAATTGATCTAGAATTTCAATGGACATTTTTCCAATACTACCAATATGATTTATCCTCACGTTATCACACAAATTTCAATATTATTTATCATAAAAAATAATAAAATTAACACTTAGACATTTTCACAAACACTTCATGTGATAATTCTCCAAACTACGCCAAACAATATGATCGGAGAACTAGTTTTCGAATAAAAGGTAGAAGCATCAAAGAGAATTGACTTAAAACATTCTGAGGATATTGTACCATAAAAATAAACAATATATAATCAACATGGGAAGAAATATCAGTACTCTATAATAGGTACCAACTAATTATTTCCTTAAACAATATGTGCACAAAATCGCAAAAACTAGTTTCCAATTTCTTCATAAAATTTACTTGCATAAATAGATTGAATTCTATGAGAAATTTCTGCCACAAATAAGTCATATGTTTCGTTAAAAATTTCATCTCCATCCATAACTAAATCATATCATATCCAAGTAAATTAAATAAACATGATATAAGTCACATATATTATCAATGTGCAACTGGCATCATCTGTACCACATTCCACCCATCCTTTGGCACTACCAAGCCAGATCTCACTTTGACAAGACACCCTCAAGATGAGGCCACAGATCCATATTAGAGGTGCATTGAAGAATAAATCAAGTATAATATTTAGAATCCAAAACTCTATTCCTTACCACTTTCTTCCTCTTCCACCCCACTACCAAGTGCAACGGTAATTCAGACCCTCTAGGCCATCGAGATATCAACATTTACCATAAATATTTATGTGCAGGTATAGGACAAAGCCAAGTAGTGGAAACAAAGGAACATTAAGGGTATGAACAACCATAATCAATAACCATCCAAAATAACCATGAAAAACAACCCCCCAAACCAAGGATATCAAACATGGATTTATAGACCAAAGAAGGTAATTCTAATTAAATGGGGTCAACCAAACCAAGGTAAACCAACTTGATTCAATCTAGGGGGGTTATTTCAACCATAAGAGGTTAACTCTAATCCAACTCAAGCAATTTTAATTTCAAGGAGAGTGACTCCAATACACACCACCCCATTCAAATTCATGTGTGGACACATCATCCATGAAGAGGAATTAAAATTAGTGAGGTGAGGTGTCACACAAGCCAATGAATCTTCCCAAAATATAAAATCGGGGGTTACACAATGATTTACAAAAGGAATCACAAAATATTTACACAAGGGTTTGCACAAGTATTTACACAAGGAGTTACATAATTATTTACACAACTTTTGAGGTGTTAAGGCTAAAATAGCCAGTGAGGGAACACTTGTGCAAATGGGAGTTACAAAACCAAGTGTAACCTCCACAAAGGAGTTACAAAACAACCAAAGGGACTCAATAAAAAAGTGGAACCCAACGAAACACCAAGGAGGCTCACTAAATCATGAATTAGGATCAATAATACCAACATAGGTTAAAATAATCGAACATTGGAACCGTTGTACAATGTTTGGGTCATCATCAACTAATAAAGCCAGCAAGGAGCAAATATGGACCAAGATCAGCCAAACAAATTCTAAAGTTATAGGAATGTCCCCATTCCCCCTCACATTGTGGATCTAGGCCTTCCATACTCTTTTAGTGGTCCCCCGATGTTCCTATTGTTTTCATTAATTAATTATTTACAAAATAAAAATAATGTCTCTAGGTCCTTAAAGACCCTTTTTCCATCACCATTTGAAACAATAATAAAAAATTACATATTACATATGTCCAGGGCTTAACACGTGTGGTATTACATAAAGCGTCCAGATATTCCTGCAGTATGACGATGGTAGTGCATAAAAAGATCATCTATCGAAATGTGAAGTACTCCCATAGTCAGTCGTTGAAGATTATCCTCAATCTTTTGAAGCTCTTCTTCATCCTCCACTTTCCTAACATCCATATCCTTCAATTCTCCTCACATCTCTATGGGTGAGGTTCCTGCTGTACTGGAAGGTCTTATGTCTACATAACAACATTGTATGTCTCAGTATCATTCAAAATACAAAAAAATGAAATATAACATAAAACAAAAACACATGGAATGGTATTATTCTTACCTCGGTCATCCCACTGATCGCCATCAGGAAATGGGAGATCAAGGTCACACCTGAATTCTGATCCTACATAGGTGTAGGCCTCAACCATCAATATTTGGCCTCACATCCAATGAAAAAATACTGCACCATAAGTAATGGTAGGCCCTCCAACCATGTTCGGTCGTGGCCTCGACCCATCTCAATATACTAGCATCATCAACATCTAGCCTATTCAAAGGCACATGTGGTCACATCAATGGAACCCACTCTAGGAAGAAGGACATCACCACTGCCTCATAGCCAAACTATTTTATTTCACCCCTCTGACACTTCATCAGCTAATCCTTGAGGCTGGCCAACAAACCTTCACACTAGTTGAATATGGTAGGATTCATACACTCCACCACATACATCATGTGAGCATGAGTGGTTTTATGGAAATCCATGCTGCCCACTACCTTCTCTATCATGAAGGCCACAACCCTCAGAGGTCAATCTACAATATGTTTGACATGGATCTTTCCTTTCAGGGATATAGTCCCAACCACACAGTATTCATCTATGAGATCGTCCACAGACATCTCTCCACCCTTGGGACTTGTAAGTACCACTGAAATCCCCCTTCAAGATAATATAGTTAGGAAGTAGATGTCATCAACATCGATGGTCAATATATGTGTCCCAACCTAGAAATGTTGTTGGTCAGGATCCCACATTTGAATCAAGTACACCATCAACCACACATATGCCCTCATCTTGGGGACCCTGAAGTATTTCGGGAGCCCTCATTATCTCAAGGCTCTTACAGCCTGTAATATCCCTTATGTGATGTATAGATAAGAATATTAACTTTCTGCAATTTTTTTAATTAAAAATTCTGAAATTGAATTAATTCACACAAAGCCTTCTCGGACTAGGCAAATCAGGGATTTCTTCTGGGAAATTTTGCAAGAAAAAGGAGTGAGCAGTGGGAAGAAACCAAATATATTTGAGACATAGAATTTCCTCTTCCCTAACACATGTATATCTGATTCCATTTAGGTTTCAGAGTCCGCTCCGCGGAAACCTACTACCACGCTTCTGGGCAGTCAAACCGTGAAACTAGGAAGAGTAGTTGGGTCTGTTTGAACCAGGGGCTTATGGAAACTTGCAAAGGGTTGTTACAGAATTAATTTAACATAATAAATATTTTTGGATAGTTTTCATAAGTTCTAGAAAGTTCTGAGTAGTTTCGAAGAAATGTTGGTTTTTTCGACAGTTTTGGCCTAGTTAAATCCAGCGCAGTGGAGGATCCAAAAATGAATTAAATTCCCAAATAAAAATGGTTCTGGATGTATTCAATGGAATTTGAGCCTTTTAGTGACCCACAGGAACAAACGAGGCTCACTTTGAGTTAGAAGAACTCATTTTACATCAAATTTGGCAAGACTAGTCATTGAAAGCTAGCAATCTAGCTAGGCTCTAAATTTAAGCAGTTAATTTGTGTAAATTTAATTTTTGAGATACATATGAATTATTAAAGAGATAAATAAAATCCCACTTAAAATATAAAATCTCTTCATACAGTCCCCCAACCTTGTATATTTCTCATAGCACTCCGATTCATCAATTTTCCCCCATACAGTGATAAGATAAGCTTTCTTGAGGAAACTGAAGACATAATTCTTGATGAAAAAATATGTTTCGACCTGATATATATAAATTACAGATTAATATGCTGCAACATATCATAAATCAAATACTAAACTGACCATTACATGGGAGACTCCAAAATAAAGGGGTAGGAGGCCCAGAACATGACCGAAAAAAGTGGCTGTGAGCATAGGTGAAGCATGGGCTTCACTGGATTTCAACCTAAACGTGTTCGAGGATGAAAATAACTCTGATCATACTTCAATGGCTGCAATGTAGCACTCCATACCTGCAATAGAAGAGAAAGGGAGATGGCAGAGAAGGGAGGAGGGATTTGGGGATCATCACCCAATGGTTTGAGGCACAACACTCAGAGAGTATGCTCACATAGCATAAAAAAAATATCAAATCATCCAAACTAAATAATGGAGCTGGAATACTTCTTTTATAGAATTAATTTTGACCTGTTGAGCAAGTTACTTGGCTTGGTGACTTGTGAGAATAGGTCACCCATGAGTGGACATACTTTCCTTTCTTTTCTTTGCTTTACCTTTCCTTATTTTTCCTCTTTTTCTAACTTTCCTTCTTTTCTGAACTTTCCTGCTTTTCATACTGGGCCTTCTTTTCCTGTTTTATCTTGCTTTTAGGATTTATGCTTCTTTTCCTGAAATATTCCTCTTTTCTCATTTTTGGCAACATTTTTGTACACTAGTGCTTACTTGACTTGGTAAGTTTATCATTTAATTTCATAATTAATAAAAATATTAACTGCAGCAATAATATTAAATGCTCCATAATTATTTATTCCGAGTGGGTAGCAACTATGGATAAAATTAAATGCACACACCTAATTAATTAATTGCCTCATCTTAACCCCTTATTAATTATTTAATTCAATCTATCACTAGGATCCATGGGGTTCGGTCTACTTCATGGTGCTCTCAAAATGGGAACATGACAATCCTCCCTTCCCAAGATTGCTTGTCCTCAAGAAAAGTATCCCAAGAGGTCCATCATGCTTTTGTTGCACTACTCTAATCATAATCCTCTCTCCCATAAAATATTCACTACATCTGTAATTGAACATGCCTACTTCTATCCCAGTGAAGTATCTGGAAAGTGTGCCAAGATCCCATAAGAACATCAGAAATGCAACAATACCACTACTATGTAAACTACAAGTCCATCCAATGAGGTGTTCCCTATGTGGGAAACTGAAACCAAGTGCGACATAGATGAACTGGTGCAAAATAGGGTTGGCTTGCTCCATCATGCCAACATGCAAACAAATTCTCCAAGGACAAACAATGCTAGGATCCCATTTCTTGTATGGAACCCTCATGTATAGGAATATCGTCCAAAAAAATCTATTAAACAAAATAGTGCCTGGATCCCACTGTTCATGCTGCATCTCCCCAAACATTAGTAACAAGAAAACATCAACATCATTTGAAATGTTGGGAAAGATGAAAACATCATGCCACCCTATTGGAAAATCATCCTTTCCAATGCAAACCTGAAACTTTGAGGGATCCTCAATCAAGATATCCAACTCTCCAATGTAGGGATGAATCAAATAAAGACTATGCATCACCAAATATTCCTCCAAAAAGTGAGGCCACAATTCCACCAGTCATTCCATGCCAACTGAAATGTTCTCATGTGACCAATGCACACAAGGAACAAGTGTGGTATACATGAAACTCAAGTGACAAGGGTGAGGATCCCATGTCCTAAAATGCTGCTCCAAAAGAGAGTAAGTTGTATCAAAATAAGTCATGTTCATGTCTCCCTCAAATAACAAGGTATCATGGTCTCTATGGAACTCAACAGGTGCTTCCCTCTTCATCCAATGGCTCAACTCTCTGCCATTGATCCAAGGTTGCAAAACTCCATCAATTGACGCACAAAATGAAAGTAACTGTAGATCTGATTCCTTCTTGTCAAAAGTGGCTGCACACACATTCCTTTTCTGTTGCTTGTAAATCATAGAAAAATCAGCAATATTAAAAACATTTTTCTTGCAACAAGACATAAATTTTTTACCTTCCATATTTTCCTCTTCAATGATTCCTCTATCCAACCATCTAGTGGATGAATCATGGATATTGCTTTATGATTTATATGATCTATAATCAGCCATATCTTTTGCAATAGGATCTATCTCCCATGGAGACAAATCATGATCCCCTTGTTGTACATGTGACACAAACCAGAAAAATTTCTTCACCCACTGTTCATTCCCCATTGGTGTTGCTAAATCTAGGACATGTGGGAAGGAAATTTGAACCTTGTTTGCATGTCTACAACCTTCATTAATCATACTTATGGCTGCAAATTTTTCATTATTGGATGGCCCAAATTGGGTTCTCTCATCCCACTCTTCCATGGGAGAGTGACTGTCTTCAAGGAACAACTCAAGCTTCCTTGGAAAGAAATCAAGTGTGTGGTTCTCATCAAACTATTTTGCACACTCTTCAAGCACATACCGAAGAGAATGCTCCTCATGGTCTACCCATTCATGAGGTTCCTTCATGAAATTTTTTATGCCATTTACCCAAAAGGGATGACTCTCAAGAAATGTTGAGGATTGAGCCAATTCTTGCCACTCTTGTTGGAATTGTTCTATCTTCATTTGTGATTCTAAGAGGGCACTTTGGGTGTATCTCAAAGAATCTTGGATGGCCAACAAATCACCTTTGAGCTTGTAGTTCTCTTCTTCATATATGAAAATAATATATTGATCATGCAGTGATGTTTCCTGCAATAACTCAACAAGCTCAAACATGTCATTTTTATCTGAAAGCAATTGTGAGAAATTACCTTTGATTGTGGACATTGCTTTCTGGATATTCTCCATGGCTTCAAAGGAAGATTGGTGTTCCATTAAAGAAGCTTCCCAACACATATTTGACATTGAATAATGAGTGTCATGGAGAATTTTTAGGGCCTCTTGGATCTTCTATTCATCCATCTTCAATGACCCTGCAAGAAGACAAGGTTATTGTAGATGTTCCTCCTCTTCATTTTCCATCACCGAATCAATTTCATGCAGTGCACTCAAGGTTTTGAAATCTGATCCATATGTTGTTTCTGCAATATATTCATCTTTTAAGTCCTAAACAACATAATTTGGGCTGCAACTTAAGTGCTCATTCATCCTTGGTGTGCCAGAAGGATATCCTCTCAAATTTTCATCCTTCATACTGCATTCATTTTTTACACCAGAATTGTGAACCTCATCAGTAAGGGACTCAACCATTCTGAAATTTTCACTGGAAGTGCCTTCCATATCAGATTTACACAATGACACATAAAAGTAAAAATTTACTAACTTGCCATGTGTTATGTTCTCCTCCTTATGTGGTGGAATTATGGTGGATTGTTCACTCACCCATTTCTTTGGTTCACACCCTACTGAGATGTGCTCAATTTCTTCTTCCTTGTGAGGCTCAAGGGGTGACTGTAAATCTGAATTGTGTTTCTCTTTTGGATCAGATCTAAAATACATCTCACCACCCATACATGAGCCAAAACCTTGAGCAGTGATCCGGAGATCACCTACCAAGAAACTTGAAGTGGATTCCTCTTCAACTTCTTCTCTTATGCAACCAACTTGTGGTGATTTGCACTTCACCTCCTGGATATCTGTGTCCACTTCATTTCTATTCTCCTCCAAGAAACTTGTGACTTTTTCATCTTTAGTGGTACTCATGTCACAATAATTAGAAGCTCTTTTTGAAGGAAAAACAAACAAACTCTTAAGTCTTGAACATGTTGATGGCTTGGAGGAATATTCACCTTTGGTTCTATCTTCTTCTTCTTTTCTCAGAGAGTTGGAACAAATTGGTTCCTCTTTGGATAGCTTGCTGCTCTTAAAATAATTCTCATAATCATGCTTGGGCCAGAATCTATACTTGAAATAAATATAATATCAAAAATAAAGGTTTGCACAAATATTCCTACCCAATGCTAGTAGTCCTCATAGCAGCGAGACATGTTCTCACATGCTTCAATAATCTATGTCAAGCTTTTGTTAACCATTGGAGAATTAGATCTGATTTCTTCCCCATATTATGTCCAATAGTTTTCATCATATTCATGTTTTAGTATCCCTCCATCAACATAGATCATTTCTTCTTCTTCATATCTTTTGCAATATTCTTCATACTGCTCATCATAGTCATCCTCATAGTATGACATGGCTGCAAAATTATTCTGTGAGAGATTTATTTCCACGGAATGATCCAAGGAAAGTGCTCTGATACCACTATAATATACCTTATATGATGTATATATAATAATATTAACTTGCCACAATTTTTGTAATTAAAAATTCTAAAATTGAATTAATTCACACAAAGCCTTCTTGGACTGGGCAAATCAGGGATTTCTTCTTGGAAATTTTGCAAGCAAAAGGAGTGAGCAGTGGGAATCAACCAAATATAGTTCAAACATATAATTTCCTCTTCCCTAACACATTTATATCTGATGTAATTTAGGTTTCAAAGTCCGCTCCATGGAAACCTACTACCACGCTTCTGGGCAGTCAAACCGTGAAACTAGGAAGAGTAGTTCCGTCTGTTTCAACCAGGGGCTTCTGGAAACTTGTAGAGGGTTGATATAGCATTAATTTAACATAATAAATAGTTTTGGATAGTTTTCATAAGTTCTGGAAAGTTTTGAGTAGTTTCAAAGAAATGTTGATTTTTCCAACAGTTTTGGCCTAGTTAAATTCGGTGCAGTGGAGGATCCAAAAATGAATTACAGTCCCAAATAAAAATGGTTTTGGAGGTATTTAATGGAGGTAGAATATTTCAGTGACCCACAGGAACAAACGGGGCTCATCTTGAGTTAGCAGAATTCATTTTACATCAAATTTGGCAAGACTAGTCATTGAAAGCTAGCAATCTAGGTAGGGTCTAAATTTAAGCAGTTAATTCATGTAAATTTAATTTCTGAGATACATATGAATTATTAAAGAGATAAATAAAATCCAAATGAACATATAAAATATCTTCATACAGTCCCCCAACCTTGTATATTTCTCATAGCACTCTGATTCATCAATTTTCCCCCATACAGTGATAAAATAAGCTTTTTTGAGGAAACTGAAGACATAATTATTTATGAACAAATATGTTTCTACCTGTAAATTACAAATTAATATGCTTCTGCATATCATAAATCAAATACTAAATTGACCATTACAGGGAGACTCCAAAATAAAGGGGCAAGAGGCCCAGAACATGACCAGCAAAAGTGACTGTGAGCATAGGTGAAGCATGGGCTTCACTGGATCTCAACCTGAACGTGTTGGAGGCTGAAAATAACTCTGATCATACTTCAATGGATTCAATGTAGCACTCCATACCTGCAATAGAAGAGAAAGGGATATGGAAGAGAAGGGAGGAGGGATTTGGGGATCATCACCCAATGGTCTGAGGCACAACACTCAGAGATTATGCTCACATAGCATAACCACAATATCAAATCAGCCAAAATGAATAATGGAGCTGGAATACTTCTTTTATAGAATTAATGTTGACCTGTTGAGCAAGTTACTTAGCTTGGTGACTTGTGAGAATAGATCACCTATGAGTGGACATACTTTCCTTTCTTTTCTTTGCTTTGCCTTCCCTTATTTTTCCTCTTTTTCTAACTTTCCTTCTTTTCTGAACTTTATTGCTTTTCATACTTTCCTTCTTTTCCTCTTTTATCTTGTTTTCTAGATTTATGCTGCTTTTCCTGAAATATTCCTCTTTTCTCATTTTTGGCAACATTTTTGGCAACATTTTTGGACACTAGTGCTTACTTGACTTGGCAAGTTTATCATTTAATTGCATAATTAATAAAAATATTAATTGCAGCAATAATATTAAATGCTCCATAATTATTTATTCCAAGTGGGTAGCAACTATGGATAAAATTAAATGCACACACCTAATTAATTAATTGCCTCATCTTAACCCCTTATCAATTATTTAATTCAATCTATCACTAGGATCCATGGGGTTTGATCTACTTCATGGTGCTCTCAAAATGGGAACATGACATAGCCATGGGATCGTTTGTTGCTTTAGTGTCATCAAGATAATGCTCCATATCTTTCCATATCATCATCTTGGGAGTCAAATACCTGTCAAAATCCCATGAAACATCCATTAAACACTTTCCAGACTCCAAATAAAGAGGTGGAATTTAAAATCTTGCTTGGGTTTTTGTTTTTTGAGAGGCCCTTGCCACCAATGTTGTTTCCTCAATGGAACAAAGCAACTACGCTCTTTCAACTAAGGTAGAGAGAGCCTTTGACTCTCTTCCTCCTTTTGAGGGGTGTGCGGGCGCACCTCCTGAAAGGGATAAGAGCGTTAGGCTATGTGCTCTCTCCCCCTTTGGATTTCCACCTCAAAACACCAAAAAATCAAGTTGAAAGGAAAAAATTGAACCATGAAAGTTAAGAACTAGGTTTTGGTTCTTACTTGGTCCACACATTTTGATGAGAGAAGGTGTGTACCTCCCAAAATCTCCACAAAAAAATCCTCTCTTATCCACAAGTTTTACCCAAATATCAATAATAAAAAACACAATGGTGAAAGTTTTTACTATTCCACTATTTGTATATTATTTTTAATTTTTTATTAGAAATAATTAGTGGAATAATTAAATATTTAGGGGTTTTTCTCATGTTTTTCTATAGCTTCCAAGGTAAAGATGTTCTAACGTTGTTTTTGGAGATTTCACGGTATTTTTGAACTTTCTTGGCTACAACTAAGTTTTTTTTTCACACTATGGTTTAAATTGAAAAAGTACCGAGCACTTTTTATATCTTCAGTGTGCTCATTAAAAAATCACTGAAAAGGTATCGAATGTGCTTTTACTGCTTTTTCAGACTTGTTAAAATGTATTATTGAAAAAATAACCCGTCATGAAGCCATCTTTAAGCTATTTTCGTGACTCTTTGTAACAAACTTAAATAATAAAAACAAACAATAATAAAATAATAATAATAAACATCAACATAAATAATAATAAATAATAATGTCTTTATGAAAATACATGACTATCAATGAAAGGGTATTCCGCCAAAATATAAATAACGGAAAGGTAAAAGTGAAACGACGCGTGGTTTCTTAATAAATGGGTTTGGGTTTGAATATAAAAGTGTATAATAAATACTACTAAGAAGCAAGTGAGATTTGAACTTAGGTGGGGAAGGTAATACTCATTCTTCCTAACCACCCAATCTACTAGAATTTTACAAAACTTAAAGAAAAAAATCTAAAAGTGCATAATAATTGCTACTAAAAGGCAAGTGAGATTTGAACTTAGGTGGGGAAGGTAACAATCATTCCTCCCAACCACCCAATCTACAAGAAGTCTTTCAAGGAAGAAAATTAATTATTTCAACCTTGAAAACAAAAAAATTATTATTATTATTATTATTATAATTAATTAATAATTGTATTAAGTACAATTATTAAATTACAAGAGTAAAGAAAAAAAAGACAAAATCAAAGAAGACAAGAATTCAGTCAAAAGGAAAACCAACTATCGTAAAAGAACACCGGAAGTGAGGAATTATGACAAAGTCAAAATCAAAATTGTAGTTCCAACTACAAGTAGCAATTCACAAAGTATTTGACATGACGAAGCTGGATACATGACGAAGCAATTCGTTTGTCTAAGGAATTAATGAGTAAAAAATATACCAATCAGAATATACAAACCAAAAAATCATGAAAGATGCAGTCCAGAATAACGAAGAAATAAAACGATTAGACAAAATCATCAAGGACAAAGATGACAAAATCACGCAAATTCATACAAAAGTAAGATGACAAGAAGCAGAGAATTGTTTCCTTCAGCAACAGATTGAGGAGCTCCAGTAGAAAGAGGAAGACTAAAAAAAAGTGCACAAGTTGGAAATTACGAAAGTCTATAGCACATTAACAAGTAATACTGAAGAAATATACCGATTAAGAAATCATAATAAAATATTAGTTACGAAGATCAAGAAGTTAAAGAGTACCAAGAAGGAAGAAAACTTGAATGTATACATCAAATGAAAAGTACTAGAAATACAAGAAGAAAATCAATGCCTTCTAAATCTTAATCAAGAACTAGAGAAAGAAATCGAGAAGTTAAAAGAGGACAAAAAGTTGCAAGAAGAAATGTTCAAGAAGATTCAGAGTAAAAACAATCTACTGGAGAACAAAATAATGCAAATCTAGAGAGAAGCATTGAGACTCTCCGAAAAAAAAAGTCAAGTTGAGGAAGTGAAGGCACTCCTCGCCGCAGATAAAAAGGAAGAAAAAAAGACAACACATATGCCTTAAAGACATCCTAATTATAATCTTCATTTTGACCAACAACATGGTCAAAATTAGCATTCACAAAAGAGTTATGTTGACAAGCAAACAATTCGACATACTAAGCAACAATTGAGATAACCCATTTCCCAAAACAATCTCAAAGGTCCTATCAAAATAGATCTAGGATGGACCATAGCAGTTACGATGTCAAAATTCTCCTAGGGAATCCGTAACACATATCGTCTTATCTCATCAAGTGTCGCAAAGGATCTAGAGATGACAGTTCAAGCAAATCAGACGTTCCTGTCAATGAAGCTTTGAGGACAAAGCTTCCCTTAAGGGGAAGGCAATGTAACAAACTTAAATAATAACAACAAAAAATAATAAAATAATAATAATAATAATAAACATCAACAATATATATATATATATATATATATATATAAAATAGATAATAATAATTAACAATGTCGTTACGAAAATACATGACTATTAATGAAAGGGTATTCCGCCAAAATATAAATAACTATCAAAAGGGACACTCTAGTTTATCATAACTATAATATTTCTCCTAGGAATCAGTTTATACTTTTTTGTGCCCCGAGGACTAAATTTATGAAAACGTACACCCTGGTGTCTTCTTAGTCATTTCAGACTTTGTAAACATGAAACAACAATTGCGCTTACCTTCTTCGAACTCGTAAAATTAAACGATGAAGGAACCTTTCTAGGAATGAACTCCTCCTTTCTCAGGTTCATAAAACGTATGAGAATGGACTCATCACTTGATGAGCTGTATCGAGTTTTTTTTACCCTTTTCAATCTCATTAAAAGCAAAGAGGTACTCATTCTTCACGATGCGAAATATAAGGGAATTAGGAACGTCTTTCATTTGTATCAATGGAAGCTCATAGTTCTCCCTTGAAAATAGCACCTGTCTGCATTTTCATTTCAAACGATTGGGTATTCATCTTGTCAACGAGTTGATCCACTCTCATGAGTCATTTAACTCCTTCAAGTCAATTCAAAGAATATATCATCATGTCCTTCCCTTATGTCTGATCTCTGCATCGTTGAGTCAATTCTTCCAAGCCATTTGTTGTGTCGTTCAAAGTTCAAGAGAAACCTCATTTGCAGTATACCTCTATAGTTTCCTTACCTTCCTTCGAGTCACTCACATCTAAGTTTGTCCTATGAATGTTTTCATCACTTCAACATCATATTTTGTTCCATGTTTCATTTCAATGATGGGGGAAACATCATGGCCATCCTTCGACGAGTCTATTCCTGTCAACACCAACACATCATCCAGGAATTGGACTGAGAAACCGAATAAAGTACCTTGAAGCTTATATGCCTCAATGGTAGGTTTCCTCACTTACATCAATGGGCTTTCATCAATGGCCTCTGATTGAAGGATTCAACCAAATGTTTGACTTCAAGTCCTCTATTCACATTCAAAGGAATGTATTGGGATACGTTGGGAATCATTGACATCAATGATGATATCCCTCGCTCTTGTTAACAGTATACATCAATGACTAGTAATCAAGTTCTTTCTACCATGTTTGAGTCTAGGACATCTATTCACATGGATATAATTGTATCGTTTGGAGTTGGAATGAAGACCCTGAGCGGTTAGGCATTTACTTGAATACGTACCTATCCTTAGGTTGCAATGGATTATTGATTGGAGTCATGACATGGATCCACATTGTATGTCTAGTGGTTATGTTCAGGTTTTAAGTCAGGATGACATGGATCTACTTTGTCTGTTCCGTATCCATGTTACAATTTGAGTCTTGTTGCTCATGGATCTACATTGTATTGTTAGTAGCCATTACATGGTCATTATACATAGATTTGCAGTGTATTGGTCCACAACCATGTTTGAATCATATAGTTGGTTATTGGTCCTATGTCAAGTCTTTACTTACGTCTCTTTTGCCTCTGATTCCAGATCAATATCTAGAAAATAATTTCACCCATCAAATTACTCTAGATTCATACTTTAGGGGGAATTATGTTACACCCAAAAAAATTTCTAATGCTTAAATCTCTTGAATTCCTTGGCCAAAATATATTTTTGGAATTCTCATTGCTAAATACTATGAATTATGATGCACCTTGCATCTTGGCACAGAGATTCATACATACCTAGCACCTTTTTTCCATTTTAGTGGCACCTCTAACCTACCACAAGAAGCGTCGATGCTCCTATACCTCTTGCAGGGAACATCAGCAGTCCAAATAGTGAAAAAAAAGAGAATTTTTGAGATTCTTGTAGGAGAAATATCTCATGGAGGATGATCCTAACTACTTGGGAAAGTTGGAACTCGACCTCCTAACCCCTAGGGATCGTTCCCTACCTTCCTCCCAAAATATCTCAACCCATTTGGGATTCCTTTGGACTATAAAATAAATCTACATGGACCATACGGGGGAGAGACCAAGATAACACCTTTATGTTGTTGGATTCAGGTATGCTATAGGAGGCAAAGAGAGACTGGTTATGAGTGAGATATTTCATAGTTTGTAGTGTATGTGTGAGTTAGCCAAATGATCTTGTAAAATCAAAGCTTCAACATCAAGGATTTGGTTGTGGATTTATTTTCTCATCTTTAATACAATTTTTTTTCCCTTTCCCATAAATGATTCATGTTGATATTGATTAAATATTACTAGTTTCCTTGATCATTAGTAGAAATTACTGATTTATCTTGTTTCTCTCATCTCTTGTCTTGTTTTTTGTGTTCTTTGTAGGTACAGTCAATCACGAAAGGATAAACAAAAAAGGATGACCTTCCAAACTCAAGGTAAACAGAGTTGAACAATAAAGTAATTCAGTCATATAGGGAGAGGATAAATCACTGTGTCCTTTTGTTCTAGATCTACCCCATGCAGGATAGGTGAACAAACTGTGTCTGCATTGATTGAAATATTCCCAATAACAATCTTCTGGTGGTTTGACTCTCTTACGAACATGAAGAGAAGAATAAACTTGTTTTTTGCAGGAAATTATGGAAGATGTGGGAATTTCTACTGAAGAGGAATCACATCCTAGGAATAGAGTAAAAAATAGATAAGATAACATAAGGGATGGTGAAATATGGGTAAACCTAAATGAAAGTAGGAACGATAAACCATCTGAATTACAACAAACAGTTAAGGAATTAAGGGTAGAACTAAAATGAGTAAAAGAAGATAACAAACATATCCTAAAAGAACAGGGATCGTTAAATAACATTCTTCTATCTAAAATAGACAATAATGAGAAAGAAAAAAAATAAGGAAGCATAACTTAACATGGCAAAAAATACACCTTAAAAATGTAAGGCAATGAAAGTGGAGTTTTCCAAACATGAGACTGAATCTTCAAGTGAAGAATCAACAAAGTATAATACTGAAAAACATAAATATTCTAGTGAAAGTAGTGATAGTAACCAAAAGAAGAAGAAATACAAATTGTATGAAGAAACTTCGGGTGAATTCAAAAAAATAAAACCTCATATTTTTAACAGAGAGATTGAGAAGGGAGCAGAAACGGAAGCTTGGTCATATGGAATGAAGAAATATTTCCATATTTATAACTATTCCCATGAATTAAAAGAAAAAATGGCCATTTATAAGTTAATAGGAAAATCAGATATTTGGTAGCAAGACATAAAGAAAGTAAAAGGCATAAAAGAACGTTATGTAACATGGAAAACCTTCAAGAAACATTTTAAACAAAATTATTTATCATAACAATATTACGAAGAAAAAGACAAATAATTTTACGAGTTAAGATTAGGTTCCATGACTATGAAGGAACTTTGTAGTAAATTCTTAAGCTTAGTTCGTTATGTGCCATATATCATTGACTAAAAACAAAAAATACAATGCTTTCTCAGTTGTTTACCTCTTATGTTCAAAGAGAGGATTGAGTATGATAATCCAAAAAATATAGGAAAGGAAATGAGAAAAGAAAGCTTATGTTATGATTAGAATAAGAATAAAAGGGAAACCATACCTATCTTGAAAACTAAAAGACATGAAAACTTTGATCAAAACAATAGAAATACTAAGTTTTATAAAAACACTGGGAATAACTACCGGGGATATCATGGAAACAATTATAAAAACTTTAAGACACTGAATCCTACAATAAAAGTAAGGGAACTACCCACTACCTTAAATAAAATTACTGCATAGAGGAAACCACTAAAATGTTGGGAATGTGGTGAGCCACATTACTTTAAAGACGACCCTATAAGAAAGAGTTTTTTTAATAATGTTCACTCAATTCAAGAAGATACTATAGTTGGGGATATGGAAATAAGCATGCCTAGAATCAATGCAACACTGGAGAATCGACAAGCATACCATCAAACATCAATGGTCAAAATCGAAGGTATGATAAAAGACAAACCCATTTCTATATTGATTGATCCAGGTGAAAGTCTAAGTTATGTATCACCCAGAATTGTAGAATTCTAAATTACAACAATATAATTTTGAAAAATCTTGGATGATACAACTTGCTACAGGAACCAAATGGAAAGTCACTAGTTACATGAAAAACTATGAATTTATTATGAATGAATTGAAGACACGTGTTGATTTAAATATATTACCATTAGGTTCTTATTATTTGCTGATAGGAATGATCTGGTTAGAGAAACATACAATTATGTTAAACTGATATGATAAAAATTTCACATGTTTAGATAATAAAGGTAATACCATTATTGTAAAAGGAATTCCCAGAAAGGTTACCACATGAGAGATATCTACCTTATAGATGAAAAGGTCCATACATAAGGCATGCAAAGTTTCTGCAATCTATGTAATGGATGACAAAGAGAATGATAATAACTTAAAATAGAGGATATACCAATGTTAAAATATTTTACAGACATATTTTCGGAAGAAGTTCCCAGACTACCCCTGAACAGGAACATAAACTTAACGATCGATTTGGTACGCGGGGGGGGGGGGGGNATAAAATTACATTCAACCTAGTGTTTCCCCTTGTGGAGCACCGGTCTAATTTGTAAAGAAAAAAGAAGGTACTTTAAGATTAGTTATAGATTATCATGAGTTAAACAAAATGACTATTAAAAATAGATATATCCTTTTCCCTGGATTGATGATATATTCGATCAAATTCAAGGGGAAACCATCTTCTGAAAAATAGATTTAAGATTTAGATACCATCATATACGGACCAAAGACAAGGACATATTTAAAATTGCTTTTAAAATCAAATACGGTCATTACGAGTTTTTCGTAATGCCCTTTGGATGAACAAACTCCCTAACAACTTTTATGTGTTTAATGAATAGTATTTTAAGCAAATACCTAGATAAATTCATAGTAGTCTTTATAAACGACATATTGGTCTACTCTAAAAATAAACAAGAGCACAAAGAACATTTAAAAATAACTTTACAAGTGTTAAGGGAACAACAACTGTTTGCTAAGTTCAGTAAGTGCAACTTTATTAAAGATAGAATTTAGTATCTAGGACACATGGTGTCTAAATATGGAATATTAGTCGACCTCAAAAAGATTAAGGATATAACTGAATTCCATGTTCCAAATACTGTAACTGACATAAGATCATTCATGGGGATTACTAGCTACTACCGAAAATAAAATTCATTAAAGGGTTTTGTAAGATTGCTTACCCCATAAATTCATTACAGAAGAAGGTAAGAAATTTGAGTGGAGTGAAAAAATGTACTGAACATTTTAATAAATTAAAACACTTGTTAAACACAGCTCCTATCTTAAAAAATGTTGATCCTTTTAAGGATTTTTTTGTATGCAACGACGCATGTAAATAAGGTTTAGGCGAGGTACTAATTCAAGAAAACTATGTCGTAACCTATGATTCTAGGAAGTTCAAAGAAGATGATAATAATGGTGCTACTCATGACCTAGAACTATCTTCCATCATACATGTGCTAAATATGTGGTGACACTACCTCATTAGAAGAATATTTTCACTAATGTAGATAATATAAGTTTAAAATAATTGTTTGATCAACAAAATATTAATGCTAGACAATCTAGGTGGTTGTCATTTCTAATTGAATATGATTTTGAAATAAAACTTATAAAATTAAAATAAAAGAAAGTTGCAGATGCTTTAAGTAGTCACGCAAACCTGCTATATGCAAGAAGTAATTATGAATCCGATTTAGAAAATAAAATTCTAAACACGGGAAATTTTGATAAAGAGTATCAAAACCTAAAGGAAAAGAACACATAAATGAAATGAATCAAATAAAAATAGATATTAGTCTAAACAAAAGAGGGTTATTACTACATAAAGGAAGACTATATATACCTAACTCAACATATATTAAAATAATTGTTATGGATGAATTCCATAAACGACCTTATTCAGGACACTCTAGATATCATAAAATGACCATTATGACAAGAAAAATTTTCTTCTAGCCTAATATGAAGAAAAAAGTAGCAGAATATTTAGCACATTACATTGAATATCAATCGGTAAAAGTTGAACAAAAGCAGGAGGAACAACCCCACCAGGAGATGGAGAAGATTCCTTCCAAGATTGGGGATGAGGCTCTAGAATACAGACACCATGACATTTTGGATCGACACGTAGGGGATGAAGCAAAGGACATGGACATAGGAGATATGGAAGGAATTGAGAAATCCTGTGTAGATGTTGAAAAAGGATATGTCCCACAAGAGAAATTGGAATTGTTAAAGGAATCCATTCTCAAGGAAAGGGAAAAAAATCAAGTTGGGATTAGTACAGGATCTCACAAAGAGAATAAGCAGAATCACAAGGATCCAAGTAAGAAGACATGTAGGAAGTCAAACAAACAGAGAGTAGCGGAAACATGTCGGCGACTGGTAGAATTAGGAAAGTATCCCATCATTAAGGAAGCTATAGGTTTGTAATATTTTTTAATGAAGATCATATCTTGGAATATTTAGGGCTTAAATAGTTCCCAAAAAAACCAAATATCCTAAGAAAGAAGATAAAGAGGAAAAATCGGGCCATTTTGTTTTTTCAAGAAACTAAATGCCCTATGACTCAGCTCCTAGAAATTAGCAAGAAAATATGGAAAGGTAATGAAGGAATAGGAATAGATGCAATATGTTATGTGGGGGGGCTAGGAATCTTATGGGACCCCAACGTAGTGAAATTAGAGGGATTCCATGGTAACCAATGCTTCATCTTAGTAGATTTTAAGATAATTGGTTTCTCAGTAGAGGGAGTGGTAGCAAATGTTTACGGGCCTCACAACACAAGTGAAAAATGAGTTCTATGAATGCCCTTCGAAAAACCCATGAAGAAACTGAGGGGAAACATTGGGTTTTAGGGGAAGATTTCAATCTCATAACCTCTTTGGATGAGAAGAAAGAAGGTAGGAGTCGGATGGAAGAAGAATGTGAGATTTTTAGAGAAACTATTGAAGAATTAAGATTAGTAGGAATCAGCCCGGGGGAAGAAGGAAGGTTCACATGGAATAGCAAGAGGAAGGGGGACAAACACATAGCTTCTCTCATGGATAGATTCTTGGTTTTAGAATAAAAAATGGACTTAGGTAGTGAACTCTACCAAGAATTTCTTCCAAAGGCAGGGTCAGATCACTGGCCAGTAGAATTAACATGGAGCGTGTTGGGATTGCAATTCAAAAAAACATTCAAGTTTGAACAATTTTGGCTAGGTCATCCGGATTTCATAGAAAATGTTAATACATGGTGGGGGGAACTAAGTGTAGGAACCAACTCAAGTATGTACAAGTTCCAACATAAGTTAAAAGGGTTGAAAGAAAGGATAAAGAAATGGAACAAGGAGGAGTTTGGAAACATATTTGCTGATAAGAAAATTTTGGAAACCTGGTTGTTGGAGATCTAGACCACAAGGATGAATAACAGTTACACAACCAATCTACAGATGGAAGAAACTAGTCTTGGATCAAAAATTGAGTAGAGGGAAAGGAAAGAGGAAATAATCTAATGCCAAAAATCAAGGATTAGATGGCTAAAATAAGGGGAAAGAAGTACAAAATTCTTCCAGCGATCAGTTATTCAGGATAGATTACAAAACAAAATATTCTAAATTAAAATTCCAGTGGGGAAAGGGTGGAAACAAGGGAGGAAATTGAAACAACATTGAACCAACACTTCAAGGACATAATGAATGAACCAAGATAGGAAAAAAGGGGGGAAATTTACCAAATAAGAAGGAACATAGCTTATCTCACCACCTAAGAACATAATGAAATGCTAATGAATCCTATCTCCCTTACCAAGGTGGAGGAAGCATTATTCCAAATGACAGAAGGAAAGGCCCCATGACTGGGTGGATTCACCGTGAACTACTTTCACCATTTCTGGGATATCATTAAGCAGGAGGTCTAGAATATCATAGTAGATTATAGGGTTTCAAGGAATATTATTCCAGTGTTGAATTCAACCTTCCTCACTCTCATCCCAAAGCGTGAAGGGGTCGATTCCCTAGAAACATTTAGGCCTATAATCCTATGTAATGTAATCTATAAAATCATAACTAAGGTTATTGTGAATAGAATCAAACCCCTCCTACCTTACCTAATATCTACATAATAGTCAGGGTTTGTGGAAGGCCGTCAGATAACATATGGTATTGTCTTGGTCCATGAAATGCTACATTCTGTAAAAGCTAAGAAAATCCTGGGAATAATGGCAAAGATTGACATAGGTAAAGTCTATGACAAAATTAATTGGAAATTTATGAGGAGAATGCTAATAGCTTTTGGATTCCATGAGGATTGGGTTGAGTGGATAATGATTTTAGTTTCGTCCTTTTTTTTCTCCATTCTTGTAAATGGAGTGCCGACAGGTCTCATCAAACCTTCAAGGGGGATGAGACAGGGAGACCCGTTATCCTATTTCATATTTATTCTTATTGCAGAAGGGTTGGGAAGGTCAATTTTGGTAATGCGGGACAATAATGATCTAAGAGGGCTTAGATTTCACCCAAGAACAGATACACAAACTCACCAAGAGTTTGTGTATGATACCATGCTGATGGGTTACCCCTCGGTCCAAGAATCCAGAAATCTCAATGTATTTCTATCCAATTTTGGTAGATCTTTAGGCTTGGAAACCAATGACCAAAAATACCAGGAATTTTTCATTAACAACCCTCGTATCTCTAGACAAAATATTTGTTGTGTCTCGGGTTTCCATGAGACATCCCTTCCATCCAAATGCCTAGGAATCCCCTTGGTGAATTTAATAGCTAAAAATGGATACTGGATGGAACTGCTGGATAACATGAAAAAATGTTTAACCAACTGGACCTTGAGGCCCCTCAACTTGGCTAGAAGAATTGTCCTTGTAAAATAAATCATGCAGGTAATGCTAACTTATCTCTTTTCTACCCTAGTGACTCCGAAGGAAATTCTGAGAGATATAACGAATATGCACTGGGAATTCATGTGGATAGGAGCTATTCAATGGAGAAAATGGGAAACATTATGCACCCCTAAGAATCAAGGGGGATTAGGCCTCTGAGACCCTAAACATGCAAATGTGGTGACTAGGGCTAAGATGTGATGGATATGGGTTACCCATAATCAGGAACCCTGGGAAATTTTTTGGCATATTAAGTATGAAGAGGGGTGGGACAAAGGAAATCTCATTTAGGTTTCACAAAATACCCCAAGGTCTCACATATGGAGAAAATATTGGTAGTGAAGGACATTGATCCAATAAAATTGCTTCTAGGAAGTAAGGAATGGACGAAAAGCTTGAGTTTGGGAGGATTTATGGCAGCAAATGCCTCCTCTAGGTCACAAAGTGGGAATTCAACATCTCATTGGAGAATGTATCAACCAAGGAATTACAAGGGTCAAGGACATATGGGTGAACCAAGAGGATGACCAGGATTTTTGCATTTAGGAAGATAGGGAATGGTGGGAACACCATGGTCTAGAGTAGGAAGTGGATAGACTAGAAGAATCACTCAACAACACACCAAAAAGAATGCACTTAGGAGAAGAAAATATGATCTAGGGATACTGCTAAAAGGGATCATTCACCATGAAGGAGGCCTATGTGTTATGGACAAGGGCCGATACCCAACTAATCAATTAAATGTGGAGGAAATAGTGGAAGAAAAATTTATGGCCTAAAATATCAATCTTTAGCTGGATAGTAATGAGAAAATCCATTTTAATAGGAGAAAATATTAAAAAAAGAGAAATGGTAGGACCTTACATGTGATTCCCGTGTGATCATGAAGAAGAAACAATGAACCATCTCATGGATTCTTGTCCATTTTCCACCAACATTTGGGATCAAGGTGCAACAAAATTCAGAATATCTAATTGGGTTAGGAAAAATCTATACCAAACACTCATAGAATGGTCCAAAACCCCATTTTGAATCATTTATGGGATATTTTTCCTCATTTTGTACTCTTAGAGATCTGGAGGGAGAGAAAATACAGGAATTTCCAAGGGAAAGATTCAACCTCAAGCAAGGTGTGGAATTCCATAGAAAACAATATTCTAGAAACAATAAAGATGAAATCATGGGATGGCTTGGACTGGGAGGCTATGGACTCTGAATCCACCATTTTGGAGGCTTGGGGACTTTCAAGACCCTTTTAGTTTGGTGACACTAGACAAGGCACATGAAGAACTGTAACAAGTGCAGAGATATAGAATTCCCCTCTCTTGGGATTTTACAAGCTCAATTTTGATGGCACATCGAAGAGAAACCCAGGCCCAACTGGTTATGGGTGTATCATCCATGACCACAAAGGAAGCATGTTGGTTTTCAAGCATGGTTTCATTGATTGGGAAACAATCAATGCAACAGAAATAGAATGTCTATTAAATCAGATAGAAATGGTGAAGGAGAACCCATGGACCACTATAATTGTCGAAGGAGACTCCTAAGTGGTAATCCAAATGGCGATGAAAATGCTTCATGGTACCCAAAATGAAAAGGTGTCACAATCATGGAGGTTTGAAGGCTGGTTGGAAATACTTAAGGATATTTTAGACTCAGGGATGGAAAATGACTCAAAGTAGTTGAACCAGAAAACAGACACTATTCTGTAGGGTCTCGATATGCAAGATCCTCTAGTCACACCAACCACGGTGAACCAACCGACTACAACAGGTAGAAATAACCAGGGGAGCATCCCTGATCTCCCATATATTCTGTTGTAGAGATTTTGTTCTCTGGGTCGTTATGCAACTTTTTTGTTTCATGGGTATTAACGCACAAATTCCCTGTAGGAATGTAGTGTTTTGTCTAGAAGAATTTCCATGTCAATTTGGAATAGTTCCTGTAATTTTTTGCAGTCAATTTTGTAATCAGTCCAGAATGAAGGTGTATCAGTACCAAGTTTTGGCGGATGTATACTATGTAATACGTTGTGTTGTTCAAGTTATTCCGTCAAGTTAGTTTTTGAACAAATTGATGGATATTGAAGTTATCAACAGTAGGGTGTTTGTGTATCAAAATGTAATGAACTCATTTATGACACAAATAAAATCTCTTTCTTACAAAAACCAAGTAAAAGCTTAACACCAACATCGAGCAAGATTATTGCAGCCATTTCCCGTTCCATAATGGATATGGGAAGTGATCTGCTTGGATTTCATAACAGGTTTACCTAATAATGTTAAACAACATGGCTCAATCATGGTCATAGTGGATAAATTAAGTAAAGAAACTCACTTTATTTCAGTAAAATCTACTTATAAGGATGTTAACATTGCTGATATTTTTATGAAAGAAATATTTAGGTTGCATGGTGTACCTAAAGTAGTAATCTCAGATAGAGATGTAAAATTTGTAGGATATTTTTGGAAATCGTTGTTTAAAGGACTAGGAATACAATTAAATTTCAACACTGCATATCATCCTCAAACTGACAGATAAATTGAAAGAGTAAATCAGATTCTAGAAGACATGCTTAGAATGTACGTTATGGATAAACCAGGTAACTGGGAAGATTACTTACACTTAGTAGAATTTGCATATAACAATCATTTCGATGTTTTGGCTCGAATGAGTCCGTTTGAAATTTTGTACATACGAAAATGTAACACTCCAATTTCTTGGAGAAGTCATGACAACAAATTAACGTTAGGTCCTGAATTGTTGAAAGATATGGAACTAACAGTGAAACATGTACATTGAAATTTGAAGGTTTCTCGAGATAGGAAAAAAAATTATGGAGACTTGAAAAGAACTACTCGAGAGTTCTAGGTAGGAACATGTATACATAAAGGTAAAACCCAAGAAAAGCTCCCTAATATTGGGAAGATACTCAAAGTTTGTGCCCATATATTGTGGGCCATT
Source organism: Pseudotsuga menziesii (assembly GCA_001517045.1). NCBI lineage: Eukaryota > Viridiplantae > Streptophyta > Pinopsida > Pinales > Pinaceae > Pseudotsuga > Pseudotsuga menziesii. The sequence goes on from LPNX010716052.1 coordinate 98,209, forward strand.
TGAAATTTTGGCAAAGGTTGGACCAGTAGCATATCAGTTTGCACTACAACCTACAATAAAATTACATAATGTTTTTCTTGTTGCCATTATGAAGAAATATGTCCATGATACTACTCATGTCACTGAATGGAATGTTAACAAGTGGAACCCGAAGGAGAGTTTCCTGTGGAATCAGAGCGTATTCTCGACAAGAGAGAACGTTTACTCTGGAATCGTACCATTAGATAACTCAAGGTGCAATGGAAGCACCTTAGTCAAGAGGAATCCACTTGGGAATTGGAGAGAATTATGTAGGAGGCATGTTGAATTCTATTTCAAGATGAAACAATGAAAGAATGAAGAAAAAAATAATAACAACAAGGACAGTGTTATGCGTTAAGGGGAGGTGTATGTAACACACCAAATAAATGTAATTTATTATTACTTGTAATATTA
>LPNX010716052.1:98757-128449 GCA_001517045.1 Pseudotsuga menziesii
ACCCACAAGGGGAAAAGATAAGTGGTGAAAAGTGATGAGTGAGAACTCAAGTGATGCAGGAGACATATTCCCCAAAATCAGGAAAATAATCAATGTGGAGTGCTAAAGAGAAGGAGGCTCATAAATGACAAAGTACTAGGAAAAATACTTTAAAATAGTATTCCCATCAAGCAAGTAGGAGGCTAGCGATGGGCAGGGAATTGGTTTGTTGATGCAAGAGATGGCGCATTGATCCGATTTTGTCCTTGTGGTTCAACAAATAGGCTCGTGGGTTCTGGAGCAACTAATATTTGGCTTCTGTAGGGGTTGGTTGCAAGGAACAGAAGCTTCAGTTCTATTTTCCTGATAGTGGTGTCAGGTTCCATACTCAATTTATTATTTATTTAGTATTGATAATTTATAAACTGAGTATGGAATTGAATCATAAATACATTTTAAAAATGATGAATTATACCATGTATATGTTCCTAGCTTTTTCCTATTTTCATGTTATGGTTTATTATAAACTGTTCTTTATTATGGAATGTAAAAATATCACAAATATTATTACCTTGGTTTGAGAGTCATTATTCAAATATTATATGAATTTCCATGCTAAAATCTATTTGGGATTCCATACCCAAATTAGGGAGGATTAAAGTTTAGAATAAATAAAAGATCTGAATGAATGTATCATAATCGCATAACCCACAGACAACCAGAGTAATTCCCAATTCATAGATCTTGTTATTATTTTAAAGTATGTTTGCATTTTTTTCTTTTAAAAATATTTTAAACGTATATTAGATCTAAGTTTTCTCAAAACTAATTGTATACCCTAGGATCCGAGGCTTTTCATAATAAATTCATTCTAGACTTTATTAAACTATAACTTAAATCTAATTGAAACTATATTTTGAAGAATATCTATAGTTATGACCATATAACTAACAAAATAATTTACAGAAGGAATTACTAAGTAAACCAACAATCGACTAACCCTAATGCGAAGGTAAAGTTTCTACTTACTAAACAAAAATATTTGTACACAGTCAAATAAATTATCCATCGATTTACAGAACATAGCCATAAGGCTTCTTTATTTATTAAACATATAGATCATGAATCTCTAGATCAACATGTTAACTTAGTGTTAATCAATTTCACGATTGTTGTCAATTAGGTATTCATACCCATTTGGAACCAAATCTGAAATATACTCTTTGATAAACAATCAATACATGTCCAACTCATAGACCGGCTTAATATATTAAAAAATATGATTGTTGTCAGTTAGGTATTCATACCCATTTGGAACCAAATCTGAAATATACTCTTTTATAAACAATCAATACATGTCCAACTCATAGACTGACTTAATAAATTAAAAAATAATCAGATCTATTTAAACTGCAAAGTAAATCTAGTGTCAGTCAAATAAACTTAAACGCACATTCTCTATTCATGGGTATCCATGCCCCAGGATAGACAACTTTGCCAAAAGAATTTGGCTCACAATCGAATCATATCAACTAAAATAACAATCGTTATTAAGCTCTGAGATTCAATAGAATTATCTCTATTAACAAATTTTTCCAACCGTTAAACATCATTGTGGTTGCAGGCCCATCTATTGGAATCCACCGTATAGAACAAAACATAATGTACATCCAAATAGGATGGAAAATTAATGCATTAAAATGTGAGAGGATGCGAAGCTATTTTATAACTAGTACATACCCATATAGATTAGAAACAAGACAATTTAAAAAACTTATATTTTTAGATGCTGTGAAATCCCTTTCCACTTTTGGACTGTGAACCCAATGGGAACCCATACAACCCTTGAACTACCAGATACTTACCATGTGGTTGTTGGGGAATCCAAGTTGTGTTGTCCAAGTCATCGCGTCGGTAGACACATGCACCAAACTACGTGGTGTTAATATATTATTAATTATGAAGTATAAAATGCATACTTCTAATTTCATAACAACGTAAATGAAAAACCTCACCTATGTACAGAGAAGAAGGAGGCTTGAGAGGAGGTGACCATGTATCCGCTCTCGTCAGGCCAGGGTTAATAAACCTGCTTTCCACATTACACTTGGTAAAAAACTATGTTTGTAAACTATAACTGAATAAGGAAAAATATGGGGAGTGTAAACCATTACCTGACCAAACGAAGAATGGGTTTGGATTATAAACCTAGATTCACTTGAATATTTCTAACTCCACTTGCACATTAAAAATGTAGATTTATAACAACCACTTCCATAGAAATGAAATGAATACAACAAAAGAAATCTCAGACCGAAACTCACCTCAAATAACCACAGAGAGGTCCAAGAGTCGCCTCCTACTGTATTCTCCTTATTTCTCCTTTCTGGAAAAATAGTTAGTATATGGTATTAGCCTTAAAAAAAATGTACATCTAAGTAAACTAATATTTTTTCCATTACCTAGTTTAAGGCTAGGAAGGATGTAAAGCCTTCACGAAATCTTGAAGAAGGATCAACTTATTTTCATAACCAGCGATAAACCAGATAGGGAGAGATCATATTGGCAGACATTTCACCTCTACCATACTAAAAAACTACCAAGTAAAACTCAGAAACAAGAATAATACTTTCATTAATATAATGTGCAAAGGAATGAGTAAGGATTTGCAACACAACCATGACTGGCTGATTCTTTTTCTTCTACAGGAACAATTACAAACCAAATCAATACAAATAAACCCATAAGACATCATAAAAGAAACATTAAAACTTTTGAAAAACCCTTGCAGGAGATCATGACAAGTGGAGGGATGAGATCCCCCTCAGGCCACAACTCATGCATTTTAAATTTTCCATTGAATGCGCCTAGCTGTGTTGTCAACTCGCAGCCATGGATTATTTAAACCTTAGATCAAGTCATAATGTTTATGCAATGGCATTCCATTGTGCCTTCCTTTTAATTTTATTTCAAACCAACCCTTATGACATAGCACCCAACGTTATGTATAGTCGTGGCTAGGGTCATGACTATGGTGATTGTTATCACCATAGTCCAAACTTTTAATCAAACCTTTAAACCAAGACATGCGCTAGGCATCCAACACTATAACCTTGAATCAAATCTTTTTAATATACCCATTTTCCATCTTGTTTCATGAAGGTAGGCTTATTAACAAATAGTATCTAGGACAAGCCTTAGAGTTTAGGATTGGGTCTTAAGCAAGCCACATTTTAAAAACAAACCCCAAAGGACTGAACACATCACCTTGGCGAGACTGTGTTAAGGTTTTCGTAATTCAGAGGAGACGCCCCGAGTGGCATAAACATTTCCATCAAACATAAAACCAATGCAAGATATATTAAATAAGTAAATACATGCGAAGAAAAATATAGTACACCACAACCAAAAATTACATGTTACATAAAAATAATGAATAATAGAGTAAGGAAATTTTTTTTATGGATTTTTATAGGTGTGTGACACCAAGAATATGGAAAAGAACACAATAACGTAATACATCTACCTTCTTCAACCATTTTAATGCCAACATATAGGTTATCTGACTTACTAAAGTATTGTACATATTCATATTATCTATTACTATTTCAATTTCATCCATACTGAGATGAGACAATTTCTTTTAGAGAAACAAATTGTTCACAAGGGATTTTGATTGATACGAACTCCCTAGTTTCCCCCAAACCTTTACGGCTATCTTCACTAGATATGTTCAACAACACATAGTCTAATAATAATAGTCTAACTGTGATATTTCCCCTTCTTTCTAGTTTATCCCAATCTTGTTGTGATTCTCTAGTGGGTTTTGTACCTGGATCCACATCAATCCACTATTCTTGATCTACAAGAATATCCTTTATTTTGAGCTTCCATAGCTCAAAATTATAGCCGTTAAATTTCTCAATCTCAATTCTTGAATTGCTTTCCATTCTCTTTCAACGCACAAATCAACACTGCAATGCTCCCATTTAACCCAAGTTTAACACAGATACAAGATCTATCGACAGTGTCAAACCCTCAACAACAAAGGCCTCCTCTTGATGCGAATAATCGAGATTTGATACCACATGTAATTTTTAAACCTATGAAAAAGAAGAAATCATACAAATTATTTTAAGAAAAAAAAAATACACCAAAACATTCACACAAAATATGCATATATTTACCGTGAAAACCCTTAACTGGGAAAACCAACAAACCTTGTAGTCACACCTTCTATTTTCTCATTAATGTTAAGAATCCCTCACAATAAAAAATATAGGAGTTCCACAAAATCCAATACCCTAATCCGTTAACCGAGATTAGAAAATAGACCCCAATCCCTTAACCATGATTAAATTACATATTATTAGAAAACAACACAAAAATAGTTGAAAATAACCCAAAAACATTTTCAACAGGGATAATGAGCCACACCTCCCCCCTGCACACACATGAAAAGAATATAACATATACACAACTAACTATTCATGTCAATGTCTTGCTAGCATAACCTACTTATTTTAAACAACCTTCCATCTTATCAATGTAAATACCGAAAAGGGTAGGGGAGAGGGGAATTGTTACGGAGAAAACTTCGTATGGATTGGGGTGTACCACAACAGACAGAGAAACTACAGAAATCAATTGCTTCCTAATATGCAATAAAATAAAACATCTAACACTAAAGGATCTTGAATCATACCTTATTCTAGATGGTTGAAGTAGTTCCCCGTTGAGCTTTTTCCAATCCCGTTTGCATTAGCAATTCACTCTCAACAATAGTAAAAAAGGAAACCATGCTATATAATATAGTGTTAGGCCTACTATAGCATATATAATCAATAATGTGTAAGCAATTAAACACATCCATGGATTCAATATTCATTTAAATGTACATCATTGGATAGGAAAAAATATTTTTATTAATAAAATCAAAGATTACATAAGTGGCAATCTCTGTAAGCACGTCTGCGAACTGAAGAAACCAAGTCCTCCACCTGGGCCTCGACCACCTCAATCCTCCATATCTCGATAGCGAGCTCACAAGCAAAGGAAATCTTGGGAAGAACACAAAGTGCTCCAAGGGACAAAGGGATGCAGACTCAAGTACAAGCAAGCTACGTCAACAATGGACTATAGTTTTTTTGCTCTTCAATTCCTCCTCTTCAATGTAGCCAAGGGGATCCTTATATAGTGCTTCAATGGGGTAATGGAGGGTCAAATTCAAGCAATTGTGAGGCATAAGGCAGACCAAGAGACAAATGATTTGGATCCACATCAAGGAAAAATCCATAGGTATTTGGACTTATGCACACATCCCGATGTACGCGGGTTTAAGGGTAATATTCGCATATATACGCGAGAAAGGGATTAAAATTCACGTACAACAAATAATAGGTGTTTTTAGGGATGATCTTGGAAACATCAAAGGTACAATATTGGTCCATGGGATACAAAGAGTCTGTAGACAGACAGGGTTAGGCCATAAAAGTGTGATCAACCATGTGTGGTAAAATCAGTTGTAACGGGAATCCTTGCTTGACTCCAATTTTACAGTTAATATCGTGTGACCATCCCTTATTGTTTTTCAAATTTGCAAATATGTTCTTATGTAACCTTATTTTTGCATCCCTCGGCTTGAAAGGAACCCCTATCTCTTCTAATTTATTCCATGGGTTCTTTCGAGGCATTATATGAAAATCTTTTCTAAAGTCCATGAAAAAACACACAAGATTGGATTTATTATTACGACACACATGCATAATGATCCAAAGAGTAACGTTGTGGTGTGTGGTTGAGTGATGCCTTCTAATTCCCGCCTAACCTTTAGCCTACTTTCCTTCGCTTTCTAGTCACATGCTAAGCTTCTTTTCCAAAATAATATTGTATAGCTTGGATAAAATAGGTCGAATCATAATGGTTCGATAATAGAGGGTTAATATTTATCTACATATATTCAGTTATAAAATAATTTATTAGTATGAAATTTTACATTAAAAAACTAGTCATTAAAACAATGAAATGTCTATGGATAGGACTCTTTAGAAAAATATTATGAAGTGAAATTATTTTACAAAAATAATTTAAAAATAAACATGTGATTGAATAGATGAGGAGGGCAAATAAAAATGGCTCAAATGGTTCAAATATTTGGAAAGGGTTGATTTTCTCTTTTCCTTGTAGGGGTAACTAGATTGCATGGAAAATTGGAAATGTGAGGAATCAAGTTAAATTTGGTGAGGATCCTTTCATTGGTGGAGAAGGGTTCTATTAGATTTCATCTACCATCATTATATATTTGAATAATTTTTGTTTTAGGTTCTTAGGACACGTGAAAGGACTTGATATGTGGTCATTTTCCTCTCATTATTGGTTACACGTTGATGAACTAAGTTTGAAACTAAATTTGGAAAGAGAATTGGATGAAGAATGGAAATATTTTATAAAGGGTTTAAATCACTATGGGAATAGAATGTTAGCATTAGAAGATGAAATTTTATGGTCCTAACATGTATCTACATTTTAGGTAAGTGTCAAACTAGCTTATGAGGATATTTCTTTTTCTTGTGTGGAATATGTGGAAAAATGGTGGTTTAAATTCTTATGAAAATCAAATGGTGTTTTAAAATTGAAATTTTTATGTTGGTTAGTCTTAGAGAATAAAGTGATGACTTAGGAAATTCCTAAAGGTAGGGGTTATTGGACAATATTTTTTCATATTATGTAAAAGAGATGTTAAATTGGTTGTCCATCTATTTGTGCAGTGTTTTCTCTCCCAACAAGTATGGATGGAAGTTACAAAGATATTTAATTTTTCTGTTTGTTGGGATCAAGGTTCCCTTGAAGTAAGTTTATCACATTGGGTTACAAATGTTTTTTTCCTTTAAAGATTTTATTTTGCATTTTTCTTGGGGGATTTGGAGACACATGAATTTAGTTCTATTTGAAAATGCCGAAAAATGTATATCGAGATTAAGCTCCAATATAGTGTGGATGTACAAAGAGTATCATAAGGACGTGGTGGAAAAAGTTCCTAGATTCATCACTACCCCTTCCTTTTCAAAATTTGGTCCTAATGTTTTTTTTATGTCTATTCATAGTTCGGACAATGTGGTGCAAGAATCGTTATCAAATTTAGTAGCAATCATTTTTTCATATTTGGATTGGATGTGGTGAAGGATCCAACACAAGAGATAAATTATTGGTTCTTTGGGTGTTGTTACATTTGTCCTTTTATAAACGTTTATTATCTTTATAGGTGGGAGGTGACTCCAAAGTGATTGCTAACTAGGATTATGGAAAATCATTCTTACAGGTGGCTCTCCAAGAAAATTGGAAGCATGGGCTCAGGAAACTTTAGGGGAAGTTTAATATCTTAACCTTTGCACATATTTATTGGCAATTTAACTCAAAATCATATAGATTGTTCAAAAAAACTATTAGACTAATAAGGGTCAACGTTTCTTTGAAGAAATCCAGGATCATCATGTGTTGTCTATAGGATTTCTCTAGGCCTACTAATTTAGGCTAGTAGGTTTTACTCCTAGTATTACTTACTTAGCTCTTTTGTTTGATTTAATAGTTTTTATGGATCATTTTAATTTTCATTTATAATGTGAATTATTATATGTATGAAGTCAAATACAAGGATGGGGTTTTTGTTTTATGGCTCCAATATATAGTAGTGATCAAAGTCTTTGTTGGTACTATTTAGAATGAGTTTGATAGAAAGATTGCTTATATAGTTTCACTACTCTAGAAAAGAATTACAGGATAACGAGCAATCAATGTTATCTATAACTTTAATTTAATCTTTTTAAATAACAAGTAACAATACTTTTTAAGCAAAGAAAAAAATCAATTAAACATTAACAATATTATAAATTTGAATATATTAATTTTGCATTTAAAAAATATTTTAAAGTAGTCTATCTTTTAAATAATTAATTTTACCATTAACTTATAAATCAATATATTTTAATGCATTTTAATTTTTAAATTTATTTTGTAACTAATTTATAAAACATAAAAATATGTATATTTATTAGTAAATTATATATATAATTACTTTATACTTCTCCTAAATATTTATATTTTCACATATTTCCAAAATTTTCATAATTTAAAATTGATTGAGTTTTATGTTTTTTAAAATGCATCGTTACGTTATAATTGAAAAATATAACACTATTTTAGACATATGGAGGTCAATACACCTTTACAATGTATATGATATTTTATAAAATTACATTCTGGTGGTGGTGGTGAAACCAACTTTGATCTATAGAACCTTAAGAAAGATAATACTTGGTTTACTTTAAAATCTTGTTCATGTAATAAAAAATCTTGCCTCTAAAAGATTTCCAAGCTCATTATAGTTGTGGAAAGTTAAGAGGTTATAAATGTTTGTATTGTGCAAATACTATGAAACTCAGATCTAATGTGCATGTAAGCAAGACACTCTACGAGAAAGTGGTTTTCATCCTCAACACTCATAGACTCACACAAATGGAAAACAATTTCCTCCCATGGAGTTTTAGGAATAGACCAACGCCCTTTTTCGCTATTCAGCGCATGAGAGTTCATTCTAATCTTGGTTATATTATTTTTCTTGCATGAGCTAGTTACTACCGAGAGATACTTCTAATCTTCCAAGTTATGATTAATGACCTTCTTATAGTATCTTAATTTTCTCTTAACCACTAAATTCTCGTTACACCAGAATTTCTCGTTAAACTTAGAAGTAATAATATTTTTGACATTATCAATGTTATGCAAAATGTTGTTTTCATCAATGCCCCAATGGTTTAACCAAGCCATGGTATCTTTACACCAACACCACTTCAGGCGTAGTTGGTTTTTACTTGAGTTTAAAGCAATTTTAGGAAGTCTCTCGTTTCCCATGTTATTTATCTTATGCTTGTACATCACGTTCCTAGTCATAGCCATGTCCTCGATGAGGGAAAGACCCACTTATGTGAGGAGAATAGGATAATGCGTATTGTTTTTAATTTTGAGGTTATAAGTTATAAACTGCTTCTAGATCTACTCAATCTTCCTCCAAGATTCTCTAGAAATGATGCACCCCCATACTTCACAACCATACGCCTTGTCTTTTTGAAAGCTTTGAGTTAGCAAAAAAATTGAGAGTTTCTTTCAAAAATAGTATTTTGGATAAATATAATTTAAATTATTTTATATAAATTTTATAAATATTAATATCGATAATATATTAGTATAGATCTATTTTAAATTGGGATATCTTAAGATGGATTTATGCTAGTTTTAATTTTATTTTATTTTCTGGGTTCGTAAGAATTTTTCATTTACTTTTTATTTTGAATAAGTTATGAATTGATATATGAACTTTACGTTACAAAGACAACAACATATGCCTCTAATAAGTTGTAGGCACCCTCCAACTCTCAATACAAAAAATTAGAAGTATATTTTTTTAATATAATAATAATTATCAACAATTATTAATATTAAAAAATAAAATTTTTAAATTTTTAATATATTTATAATTATGAACAATTATTAATATTAAAAACTAACTACTAATTATAATTTTCCAAACATTAAAAAAACCACTAAAAAGCTAACTAAACTATAGGTTTTAGTCGAGTGGGCTAGCTCAAGTGGTTAAGTGCTAATTGTGAGAAAAAGGTCATGAAGTCAAATTCTTGGGTGGATGTACATTGCTATATAAAGGCCTCATTTGATGCCCCCATTGAGTTAACTCCGTAATCAAAGTGAATAAGGTACAACCTCTTTCAGTGGCCCCCCTATAATTTCTTCTTATCAATGTAGCATCCGCACTAAGAAATTTATAAACCACAACGTAAAAAAAAATCATAAATCTTATACTATAAAACCAAAACTAAAATTTTAAATGTCATAAAAACAATACTAAAACACAAATGTCCTAATATTATAACACTAATGCCTTAGCCAAACCAAAGGAATTTTGTGGATAAAGCTTCAAATACATTTTGGCAACAAAATCCCAATCAAAGCTAATCACAAATAAAGGAATGTGTGTGGATTGGGAAATTTGATATCTTTTAAAATCCTATAGAAAGCATGGCCGAAAGGCATATTGACTGTTATAGTTGATTTTACCACACCAGGTGAATCATACTTGTATGGCCTTCCCCTGTCCCTCTACAGACTCCTTAGACCCCTTGGACCATTTTTTGTCCTTTGATGTTTCCTAGACCATCCCTAAAAACATGTGAAAATTGCTATACGCGACTTTTAAACCCCTTATCGCGTATATACGTGGGTTTGACCCATAAAACCGTGTACATTGGGATGTGTACAAAAATCCAAATCCTTTTGGAGTTTTCCTTGACATGGATCCGACTCACTTGTCTCCTGGCCTTCCATATGCCTTGAGATCGCTTGGATTCGACCTTTCATTACCCCTTTGAAAAGCTATATAAGGAACCCTTTGGATACATTGAAGGCATAAGAGAATTGAGAGCAAATAAACTATAGTCCATTGTTTCCAGAACTTGTGCTTGAGTTTGCATCCCTTTGTCCCTTGGAGCACTTTGGTGTTCCTCCCAAGCTTGCCTTTTGCTTGTGAGCTTGCTATCGAGAGATGGAGGATTGAGGTGGTGGAGGCCCAAGTGGGGGATTCAGTTTTTCCGATTCGTAGACATGCCGATAGAGGTTGTATTCATTGTAATATCTTATTTTATATTAATAAAAATATCTTTCCGTGTCCAATAATGTATGTTTGAATGAATATTTTATCCATGGATGATTTCAAATGCTTATACGTTGTTGATTATATATGCTAGAGTAGATCTAACACCAATATATATAGTATGTTTGTCTTGTTTACTTATTGTTGAGGAAGTAATTCATCAATTCAGGCTGAAATTGGAAAGCTCAACGGGGATCTACTTCAAATGTCCGGAATAAGGTACAAGCTCTGATCCTTTAGTGTTAGATATTTGATTTCTCTTGCATATTGGAAAGGATTGATTTCTGGAGTCAAGCTGCATGTTGTGGTACCCTAAGCCATAGGAATTTCTCTCCGTAACATTGAGTCTTACCCGGCCCAGTAACTTTTTGAAAACAGAAATAAAGATACATATCCATTCTTAACACAAAAAAATTAATTCACCTAACACAAAAAAAATTAATTCATTTACTCAAAAGGGATTCTCTGCCCATATTATATAATAAAAAGGACTTTTTATTTATGAGTTGTTTTTCCCGATTTGTAAAATATTCACTTTTGGAAAATCATTGTAAAGCTGGGTCGTATATGGGTGTGTCGATGGGGCAATTTCATATCTTATAAAATTTGGCATCCTCACTATTACCCGAGCCCAATAACTCTCTGGAAAGAAATACAATACATAAAGTTAAAAGAAAGATTGGTGATACATCATACCTTCGTAAAAAGTCAAACCAATTAATTCAATTACTCCAAAGAGTCTCTCTGCCCATATTACAATCAAAAGGACTTTTTATTTATGAGTTGTTTTCCATTCTTTTATTGAAAGATTTGGAAACAATTTCACTTTTGAAAAATCATTGTAACATTGACGACGATTGACGACGATATTTACAAGAGTTGTTTTCCATATTTTTATTAAAAGATTTGGCAACAATTTCACTTTGAGAAATCATTGTAACAATGACGATGATAAGGGTTTTATGTTTAAAAAACTGTATTGGTATTAGGTTTAAAAAACTAAGGGTTTTATGTTTAAAAAACAATATTAAAGTTTTAAGTGTATTATGAGAGTAAACAAACTATTAATTTTAGGTTAAAAAACAATGTTGTCACACAGTAAACCAATTTTTTTTAAACAAGATATTATATAACTTAAATATAACTAGTTCTTCTAGTAGAAGGTATGACTTAAACTATTATCTCTAAAAGTTTCATATGGATATGATGTGGTGGAGGTTATCAAACTTGACTTACTCTTAAAGTTATGACAGTTCCTCTAGACTCTTGACTTACAGTTCTTTTAATTGTTTACAGGTTCTCCATCATGGTACCATTCCTAAGGTTTTAGAGTGCTGAATTTATCCACCATGGTTTGTTACTATGTTTTAAAGTTATATAGCAAGCTTTCACTTAAGGTGTTTATTACATATGTGTACCCCTAACTATTACAAACATGGTTAGGCATTGACATACACAACCCTACAAAAAAATATGTAGTCCTTATAGTTGGCATCCACTTTTAATCTTTGTTTTTAAGTCAATGTATCACTCAAAGGGTTCTTTTGATATTCTTCACGGTTTTGCATAGCCATGGCTTGCCATGGTTCTACTTCTACAAATTTCTTATCGAACCCTGCCACTACTGCTATCATACGATAGCTGCTCTCTCCTTCAACTTTGAGCATGAGGGTCACAAGGTTTGAGTTTCTTTCCTCTCCACCACAACCTGCTAGCTGATAGACAAGAGTAGGGTTTGAAAATTTGTGTATGTTCTTCTTGCTTATGTTTACTTGCAGCTTCAACTTGAACGAAGGTGACTCTTTGTTAAAGATTAGAACTTACAAGTGAACCTCCATTATATTACCTTTGTATTTTTCTTCTACATTGTGTTATGATGTAACTTTAACCTCTTCTCATTTTCCTTCACAGGTCGTATGAGCGCAAGAGAGATGTGGCGTGACAACTAGGTTTTGATAAGTAATTCATCGGTATTGCTTTCTGTCATGTCTATTTTTTTTAAAAGTTCATAGGATTTGAAGAGGTGTAGGGTATGAGGTCAGTTGCAACTATTAGAGTCTTCTGAGTTTTTGTTTGCTTCCTTAAATTATTAACTGAACAAGAAATAGAGTTGCAATTTTAAGTAATGTCTTTCCCACAAAGAAGAAGGTGTTATTTATAGGTTATGGCATGCCTCTGTAATTAATAAACAATTTTTTCCTTCCTATAGGAGTTCAAAGGATAATATATTGGTTTTTCAAACCCTAGCTCTGTAATTGTATTTTGCTATGTGGTGAATAACGAGACTTTCTCTAAATGTACCGCTTGTATTGTGATTATTTCTCTATCTTGTGTATATATACTCTATTGGGTATTATGACATGTTTTAAACTTTAATCTAACATTAACATTCATTGTTTGCAGTCATGTGTATTGATTTGTAAACCCTAGCTTTTAAATTCATATACAACAGTGTATTTATTTAGAAAGACTTAACCAATTGGGTTCTTGTCACACAATTTTGTTATAATATTGGATAGGAATTTATATTTCTACAGAGTTATTATGTATGTGGAAGTGTCTAGGTTTTATGTTTGTTATTCAAAATATTTCCTCGTGTTGGTTTCGCCTACCCTTAACATGATTATTTTTTATAAATAAATTACTTCCTATTAATAATAAAATAAATAAAATAATGGAAAAGGTTAATGAATATTCTAATGCATGCTCATAATTAAAAAGTAAATATATGAATGATAGATACTCTGTAACTTTGTTCATATACTAAGCTTATCATACCATTTTCCCTAAATTCAAGCATAAAACATGTTTTAGTCTAAAAATTAAATGAGGGTTTAGTTGGTTAGCAAACATATTTTATATTATGAGGAATAAAAAGATAAACAACCACGCAACACCCTACCTTAGGAGTCCTCTAAAATTTTCAATCAACAAGGTCTCCACCCCCTTGCCCAATTCCTGATTTAATGACTCACTTCCTCCAACTTCAAGTTAACACCAATCTAATGAGGAGACTTAATTCATGGGGGGTTTACTCAATGAACTTATTACATAGCACGACTGTTAGTAGGATATTAAATATCCCTAATTTCACTAAATAATGGAAAATGCCTCCTAAAATTGTAATGTTGAGCCCCCTACCATTATACCTTTCCAATTAAGAAAATTCCTAGTTTCACTAGATATTGTAGGTATCCATTTTTGTCAACCCATTTTCAATACCCCATTATATCATATTATCAAGTTGTAACAAAAAAGATCCCTAACGCTTCTTAGTATAAGCAAACATGATGCTAAATAAAATAATAATATAATGCTAATAATGAACCAACTAGGATGTAGGGCGACTCCACAATTTGTAGCGGTGGATAGTGTAAGACCCAACTAAATAGTAATGGGGTAGGAAAATGCATAAAAGGTAACGCAGTTAAGAGATCAATGTAACAAATAAAGTGAAAGACAGATAGTCCAATATTCATTGCAATGCTTAGAAAATATGAGAAATGCAGATGTTTCACACCGCAACCTACCAATATAGAAATTTAATATGTAAATACAAGTATAACCATAGAGAGCTCATGTTTTCTATAAGCTTAATAAATTAAAATCCATAAAAATGAAAAATTGTAACCCTTTCATTCCTTGCCTTCTTATCGAAACAAAAATAGTTGATGTTTGAACCCAAATGAACATAGAAAAAATCCTCTCTGTTTCCAATAACACCATATGATCATTTTCATAGCTTGGATTTGGGTCATTCACGAGATGCAATGATTCGACTCCACTTCCTCTACATTTAATCTTGCAATCAAGGGAATTAACAACATTTAGTTACCTTTTTTTGGGTTAGGCCTAGTTTTTTTTAATCTTTACGAGGGAAAAATATCCATTGTTAAGTTTCAAGCATGCAATAGTTTTAAATATACACAGTTGGTGAAACTTATATGATACCATTTCATGGTAACGATAACAAATAGGGTATGTAAATAAGGATTTAGATTTTCACCTATGTTCATGTGAGTTCCAATACAATATTAAAACGGATTCCTTGCATATAAGAATTGAAATTACAATTATGAATGTGCCAAATATAACTCAATCTAACAACTATTCCTACTCTAGCAATGTGAGAATACAAAAGGTTGAAAGAAATAATTAGTCAAGAAATATTGATCTATTTTTTCTTGGTTCTAGTGAGCCAAGAAATATTGATCTCACTTTTCCTCATTGTCGTGGAGAAATATTTGACTGAATCTTGATACCCATCCAAACCCCAACCTAAAATAACCCACAATTTGGAGGTTATTCCTTAGCGTGTCAAATAAAATAACCCCCAATATGTATATTACTATGTAAAATTAAAAAACCCCTCTTGACTCCTTAATACAAGGCAATATATTTGTTGATATTTTTAAGAGTATTCAAACCCCCAATATGAATGGACATGATATGATATTGCCTTGCTAGTGAACCCCCCGTGAGTTAATTATTGCTGAACCTAGCACACATGATGTGCCCAATGACAGTTCTATAGTAGATCCTCGCATCGTTCAGGTGTTCATTGACAACTCTATGTTATCTCTTGTAATTTCTTTAGAGCCTACACCACTCTTGGTGATCTATAGAAGCTCCCCTATTTTGTTTTCTTGGGTTTCTTTTCTTTTCCCCGACATGCCCTTCTATCCTTTCCTAGGAATTTTAATAGCTGATAACTAACTCTTACCATAATCTCATGTCCTATCAATTACTGTATGGTTGTCTAACTTTCATATCCCCACCTTCACAATTTAATATTAAAATAATATTTCCATAACATTTATTAGTTTTTGTTACATGAGTAAAACTTAAATGAAATTACTTTTAAATGTTAAGAGAGAATATTACAAATGCTAAAGTTTTAGGTGTATTATAAGACTAGACAAATGATTAATTTTATGCTTTTAAACAATATTTAAGTTTACTGTATCTGTAACGCCCCAATTTTGACCCCGTTTGCATTAAATGTATATGCTATATATATTGTAATTAATCGTGGTGTGGAGTTAAAGGCTAAAAGCCCCACAATGGATTATCGTTTTATGTTCCGGCGATTAAAATCGTTTTCGATGGTATTTTTTGCTAGCAAGGAACGTTATAATTATGGACACCATGTAAATATGCATTTTAATTAAAATACCCACAACCAGCTATGTCAATGCAACCATAATGAGAAGGGGCATGATTTCCTAAGGATAAGTGGGGGAGGGGATATTTAACCTTTACGGCCAATGGGAAAAATCCAAATGTCAAAGGGAGAACCCACCAAACTGTCAACTACCTTTTTTGTCTTATTCACCCAATCATTTATTACTGCCAGAAGTTGGTTGAGTTGGATATTGCATGGGATGGGCGAGGTATGACAGCCCAAATTCGAATTGGAGAAGCCATCGATTTTTGGAAAACGCATTTTGAATCCTTGGGCAAGAAGAAACCAAAAAACGTATGCCATTCTACCATGATTTTAGGTTTTGGATGTTTTCCTCACCATTTTTCCTTCATGTGAGCTCTCTCAGGCATTCAGAACTTCCTGTGTGTGTTTTCATTCCACATTTTTTGTTTTTAGCTTCATTTTTCCCATGGATGGGAGGTCGTTTTTGTGATGCCAGGGATTGGGTTGGTTTTCCTCGCATTTTCGGAGCTGTCGGTGCATTTTCCACTCACGTTTTTGCAGTTTCATGTGTTTTCACCATGGCTGTGAAGTGTTTTTGTAACATTATAGTGGCTAGGATCTCTGCTGAGTGTTTTGGTGTCGTTTCCACATGCCCACGATGGGAAATTTTGTTGTTTAGTTTTTCCAAACGAGTGGGAGAACAAAGCCACAAATTTTGGGTGTTGTTGAGGTCGTTTTGGCCACATTAGGGCCATAAACGACTCTAGAATTCGAGTTGCTCAGATCGAGTTGTTTATACCTTGTTTCCATACCCGATTTTGGTCTCTGTGGTTTTTTTCCTTCAGTCCAGAACTGTTATTGTTGTATGTTAATTATTTTTGCATATGTGTATGTTTATTTCCAATGAATTTTATTTTACGTTCATGGGGATAGATTTCCCGGATTTTTGGAATTATAGTCGCGTCCTCTCGCCGATAGAAGGGTGGGGATGTGACAGATTGGTATCAGAGCTCTCAGGTTATAACAGTGGGCCTCTACGGGCCAAGAAAACTTAGCTAAGAGAGAGGTAAGGCAACCTCAATTGAACCAGCAGCAGATAGAGAAAAAATTGGAATTTTTCTAAGTATGGGATGTTCTCTATGTCGGCTGAGAAACCCGAAGCGTAGCCGCAATGACGGATGACAATCCAAGATCCTTTCGATGCGGTAGAGACTTCGACAATTTCTTCCCTAACATGGTGGGTGTAAGATGAAGTTTGAGCCGCTATAGCGGCTGGGTCACCCAGAGGGAGTCGATAGGGGCAAGCCGATACATGGTGGGTGAAAGAAAAGGATTGAGCTAGCGGGGGTAGATAATTAATGGGGGAGCTGCAGCGTCGGTTGGGTCCCAAGGAGATGGCCTCAACATCGGTGGGAAAAAGAGGGAAATTTCATCGCAGAAGAAAATTTCCCAAAATATTCTAAGTGTTGGACGACAATGGATGGAAAGTGAAATTAGAACCACAACGACGGAGGGCGAAAGAAAAGAATTGAGTCGTAGCATCAACAGAAATTTAAAGTACGAGCTGTAATGATGGCGGACAGGACATGAAATTTGAGTCACTACGAGGTGGGTGTAAGTTTGACTCAGAGTCAACGTGTGGCGGAAGGAAGTTAGATTTTTATCCGCAATGGCTGCTGGCAAAAAAAAAATGGAGCCAACGCAGTGGACGAAACTTAAGGAAAAAGCCGATATGCCGTTGAGAAAGTGAATTTCAGAGCCAATGAAAATTGACTGAGTTGAGCCGACGAGCGGTAGCCGAAATTTGAAGATCAAGCCGCAACGGCAGCTGGAAACCAAAAATCGAGCCACTACAGTGGCGGAACGAAAAAGAAGTTGAAGCCACTATGGCGATGAGAGGAAAAAGAGGAAGGAGTCGCCATAGCGGGTGAAAGTCAAAAAAAATTCTGCTACAGCGGGTGAAAGTCAAAAAAAAATTCGATGCAGCGAGTGAAAATTTTGAAAATTTGGCCGAAACAAAAAATTTGGCCGAGCCCCCTTGACCCCCATCGTCCCCCTGAGACAGTCATTCTTTGAGAAAGAGAATTCTGTGTTTTGGGAAAAGTTTTCATTGTATGATTTTTCCAAGAGAAGGTAAGTAATTATGATTTGTATAAATGTTATGTAGCTAACAGTTGTGTTACTAACACATTTTGCAGAATCATAGTCACCTTCAAGGGAATTATTCCAGGTAGTGCGGTTCAGTAAAGTAAGTTGTGGTTTAGCCATGAGAACCCATGACGGATATGATGCTCGGGAATCCTACAGGCGTGCACGAGATTCCATGGGGGGAAATTTTTGAGTCGGAAATGACGACATAGAGTCTAATGGAAGGAGGTTCCAACATACACCGCCAGATATTGCAGCCACCATGAGAAGCTTGATTAAATCCCAGGAAGAGCAGCATCGTTCGAATGCTGCTATGTTGCAGAGTTTGACAGACTTGCAAAGAAGGATAGACTTTGGACAGGGTACAGTAAAACCATAAGGAAGTAAGAGCAGTACCAAAAGAAGAAGAATTACTTATAGTAGAGCATTTGACTCAGAAGAATCCAGTGGGGACTCAAGCTCTTCTTCTCACAAGAGCAAGAGAAAGAGGCGCCACAGGAATCGCTCTCGAGATGAATTCAAGAAGGCTAAACCTCATATGTTTGATGGTGAGGTAAATACTGGACAAGAGGCTGGAGCTTGGCTTCTTGGGATAAAGAAGTATTTCCAAGTTCAATATTATTCGGGAAACATGAAGGCAAGGGTTTCCATATTCAATCTGAATGGAAGGGCATCCATTTGGTGGGAGCACTTCAAGCAAGTAAAGAGGATCGGTGAAAGGAGACTTAAGTGGAAATAATTCAAGAAGTATTTCAAGCATAAATACCTCTTTGACAGGTACTATGATGACAAAATTAAGGAGTTCCATGAGCTGAGATTGGGACAACAGACCATGGAAGAGTATGCAAATAAGTTCTTGGAATTGTTGAGATATGTCAAGTACATCAAATATGAAAATTTGAAGATCCAACATTTTTTGAGTGGATTGCCTCAGTCTTACAAAGACATAATTGAGTTTTATGAACCTAGAACTCTGGAAGAAGTAATAAGGAAGGTTAAGTGCTGCTATGAGCAAAGCAAAGGAAAACCTGATTACCATAATACATGGAAGGACAAAAGGAATGAGAAGTCTGACCAAAGGAAGAAAGGTTTCAAACCTTCTAACTTCAGGAATTAGCAGAAGCAACCATCACAAGCTGAGAAGCAGCCATCCAAAGTGATGGGAGAAAATCCTAAAGAGCCACAACAGAAAAGAGGACCACTCCAATGTTGGAAATGTGGAGGATCCCACATGCACAGGAATTGTCCACTTGATAATGAGAGTGCAAGGACAGCTTACAACATTCAAGAGGAAGAAACCGTGGGTTAAGTAGCAAGAGCCGTCCCTAGGATTTATGTTGCATTGGAGGACCTCCAGGAAGATCACCAGTCAACTGTGGTTGAAGTTGTAGGTAAGATTGTTAAGCAATCTGTTTCTATTTTGATTGACCCTGGTTCTACTCATAGTTACATTACTCCTAGAGTAGTATAGATTTGTGTTTTTAAGAAAGTAAAGCATAATAAATCTTGGTTAGTTCAGCTAGCCACTGGAACTAAGAGAAAGGTTAGTGAAGTGGTAGAGAAATATCCATTGTTTATGAATGGATTGATCACTTGTGTTGATCTAAATGTTCTACCACTTGGTTCCTATGATGTTCTCATTGGAATGGATTACTTAGAAGCTCACAGAGTAAAGCTTGATTGTTATAATAAGACTTTTGAATGCATGGATGAAGAATGGAACACAAGAGTTGTGAAAGGAATTCAAAAGGTGATTTCAGTAAGGCAGGTTTCAGCAATGCAGTTGAAGAAGTTCTATAGGAAAGGTTGGTAGTTGTATGTAGCTCATATTTTGGAGGCAACAGAGGATGAGACTCTTAGGTTGGAGGACTTCCATGTATTATAGGAATTCAGGGATGTGTTTCTTGATGAGATTCCAGGTCTTCCTCTGAAGAAGGACATTGATTTCACAATTGAACTTGTGCTGGGAGCAGCACTAGTGTCCAAGACACCCTACATAATGAGTACACTAGAAATGCTAGAGTTGAAGATGCAACTGCAAGAGTTTTTGGAGAAAAATTATATCAAGCCGAGTGTGTCTCCTTGGGAGAACTAGTTCTATTTGTGAAGAAGAAAGATGGTACACTCAGGTTGTGTATTGATTACAAACAGTTGAACAAAGTCACGGTGAAGAACAAATACCCTTTTCCTAGGATTGATGACCTCTTTGATCAAATGAGGGGAGCAAAGGTATTTTCAAAGATTGACTTGAGTTTTCGTTACCATCAGGTAAGAATCAAGGATGAAGACATTCATAAGAGAGCCTCCAGGACAAGGTATGGGCATTATGATTTTCTAGTGGTACCATTTGGCCTCACAAATGCACTAGCTACATTTATATACCTTATGAATAGTGTCTTCAGCAGGTATTTGGACAAGTTTGTTCTTGTTTTCCTTGATGACATTCTTATTTATTCTAAGAATGAGGAAGAGCATGAAGAACATTTGAGGTTGGCATTGCAATTTCTCAGGGAGCATAAGCTGTATGCAAAGTTGAGCAAGTGTGACTTCTATAGAGATAGAATTCAGTATTTGGGTCACATTATTTCAAAAGAGGGAATATCTGTAGACCCTGAGAAGATTGAGGCCATTATGAATTGGCATAATCCGAGGAATGTGACAAATGTAAGATCTTTTATGGGAATTGTAGCAGGGATTTCTCCCTTGCTACAACACAGGAATGGCTACCTTTCGTCTATAGGACGGAAGGGTAGGTACCTGGTGGTGAAATGCAGTAAAAATGAACAGAAAGCAAAATAGAATAGAAAGAAGAGAAATGGATGGAAACCCCTCTGCAAACACTGTTAGGGTTTATCTCTAGCTACCTGCAAACAAATGTTAGAACCGAAATACCTGCAAAAACATGTTAGAAACAAACCTGCAAACAAATATTGGTTAAGAATAAAAAAACTAAGCAAACTACCGAAGCAAAGACTTAAACAACAAGTTATACCTTCTCTTTGATGGAATGGGCCACAATGCCCTAGCTTGGAGAAGCACCTCTTTTGGATGGGGGAGCTATGGCTCAATGGAAGATGGAGGAGAGGGAGTGCGGGTGGCTTGAGAGACAAAGGGTCTCAAGGGATCCACTTGGGAAGCATAACAATATGCAAGGGAGAAGTGTTTTGAGAGTGACCTGTGACCCCTCTATTTATAGCTTTTTGGGGGCTTTTTAGGGTTTTAAGCCCCTCGTTGGGGCTTTAGCCCCTTTCGCCTTATCTTTAGCTCCTTTTGGGGTTTTTAGCTCCTTTGAGAGGTTTTGGCCCCTTTTTGGAGGATTTAGCTCCTAGGAGAACTATTTAGGCTCTTTTTTGGGGTTTTTAAGCCCTTTTGTTCATTCTTAAGCCTTTTTGAGGGTGTGGGGGTCCAATGGGGTGAAATGAGGGTCGTGCATGGGAGTCCTTGGGTGGTGTAGGCCATGTAGAGCTGAGTGAGGTATTTTTTGGGTTAACAGATTACCCCTTGATGTGTGAGGGTAGGAGCTCATCGTATGGCCGACGGACATCATAGAATTTTTTGTGGAGAAGTGGTGCTTCCTAGGCTGGGGCATGTTGGCTTTTGGATTTTGTATTAATATGGTTCCCATCAATGGGTGAGATACAAATAATGTGTGACATGTATATGGACGAGGCGGGCATCCCCATGCTCATGACAATGTCAAAATAATAATGTGATCTATGCTCTAAAATACAAGAGGCGATCATATACAACTGATGATACATAGTGGTTGCTTTAATGGGAGGCTGAATACAATACTGATCTGAAGAACTACTACATTGGACCCATGGCATTCTCATGGAATGTTTATATCTTTATGACTGATAGTATGTTGAATCTGGGACAATTCATAGCTATATGGACTCACTGATGGAGATTCAGAGTCTCTATGGTACAAGTATGTTGCATTAATCATAAATCTATATAGAAGCACTGCTGGGGCTTCTGAAAACTGTCTCCAATGCAACCCAGAAATCATAAGGGACATAACTTGTTTAGGTCCCTCGAATAGACTCATCAATGTGCTAGAGTCAGGTGACATCCGGGGTATTCGACCAAATACTGCACGGACCAATACCCTGTACGAATCTCAATAGTGCAATGATGTAGTTGGTGTTGAGCACGTGAGAAACAACCATGCAGAGAGGCACTAAGGACTCCTCTCAAGTGGTCCAAGGAACTCATCAATGAGGTTAATGAAACCAAGATACAGGGACTTTTGGGTCTATCCTCTGGAATATGTGTGTTCTCATCGACAGAGGGAGACATGCCCCTGGTAAAGGTAATGGTGTTTCCTTGACCAAAAGCGCAAGGGAGATAACCGAAAGGTGTGAGACAATCTGAGGACTAACCCACTAAATGGGGGGGCTAGGAAAAGAGTTGTATAGGGGCAAAGGGAGTGTAGTAGACTCAAAATTCCTTTATTCAGAGTATGATGGTAGGGAGAACTAGGAAGCAAATGAAACTGTGTAATGTCCTTTTTTTGACCCCGTTTGCATTAAAAGATACATGATGTATATATTGTAATTAATCGTGGTGTGGAGCTAAAGGGAAAAACCCCACCATCGATTTGGTTGTGTATGTTTCAACAATAGGGATCGTTGCCAATGGTATATCATGCTATCCGACACATTATAGTTTTGGGCATCATGTAAATATGCACATCAATTAAAATAAACCTACAGCCAGCTACGACAGTGCAATGTTAAATGAAAAGGGCATGATTCCTAAGGTTAATGGGAGTTTTCCATGTGTCGGCCACCCATTTAAACTTCTGTTGTCTATTAGCTGGGAGTATTTATTGCTGAGTAGTGGTGGGTGTGGCAGGACTGTCAGTACTTTCCCACATGCCCACTCCACCAGTGGCCTCTTCCTCTTCACGTCGTTGGGGGTAGAGAGAGACATTCCATTCTTCCCACTCTTGCATTCATGGTTTTGGTCTAGCTCATTCTCATGCAAGGGGGTCTGCTTCCTCACATGCACCGTTTTGGAGACTCTCCACTGTTTTTCCCATCCTCACGTACAGAGTTGTCCTCCCACATTCTCACGCATAGGAATTCTGCATTGTTTTTCCCCACGTGGGGAGCTGGAGAAATCGTTGTTGTCACTCAGGATTTTCAGGTGCAAGAGCCATTCACACTTGGGGCTATGTTCCTGTGTGATCCATACTAGTTTTGGTGGTAGGGGTATGTCTCCTTTTTTATTGTGGCCGTGTATGTTTCCAATTGTGGTCTGAGTTTATGTTTCCCCTGTCCATGTTGGGAGTTTGGTTTCTTTCCCATTTGTGGACTATGTAATGTTGCCATCATTTCATTGTGAGATTGGGGCTGTTGTCTTCCCCTGGTTTTGGGTTGTTGTGTATGCAAGTACATTTTTGGGTTGTTTTCGATTTGTTTTGGCCACACCAGGGCCAAGAACAACTCTGAGTCATCTTGTTGACTTGAGATGTGTTCACCTTTTCGTTTGGGGTCATCACCCTGTTGCCTTTATCTTCTTCACAAACCTGTGAACTGCTTGTTTTACTGCGGGTATGCAGTGGTTGGTATTCAAAATATTTAGAGTGGGATTAGAGGCTAGGTATTCTTGAGAAACCTGGTGTTTGGGAGCCCCTCAGACATAGTTCGACTACTGGCTTTCTTCTCCACAACCCTTGAAGAGTATTGGGAAGGGATGTCAGGGCCTGAGGGACTGGGAAGCAGAGAAAGGAATGATCCCTAGTGTTGGATGTGTGGATGTCTTAGAAGTCAGGTTAGCTCTGGTGTAGGCGTCCTTAGCTCTCCATTGAGACCACCAGCTTAGCATTTAGCCTTTCCTAGCTCCTTGATGGCCTGATAAACCCTACTATGTGGGCTTGGCTAATTTGTGTATCTTGGATATGTGTAAGCCTACTTGACCCTTATTCCTTGAGGAATCATGCCCATATTGGGGGTGGAAGTGTTGCTGAGATATTGATGAGCACGCTGTAGTAGCAACGTAGCTGGTTGCGGGACGAGATATTTATAAGATAAGCATTCTTGTCCATTTTTATTCTACATTTACATTTACTGTCTAATGTCTAATGAATCATAATGATAAACATGTTGATGCCTAAATGAATGTATGTTGTTTCCGCTGCACATATGAATGAGAAGAAATCTTAGTATGTTTTATGGTTGAGCATTTTATTTCAGTTTATATGCATGTTCATGTTCATGGGGCTAGATGCCTGGAAGTTTTTGATGATTTGGCAGCATCCTCTTCGTCGATCGAAGGGTTGGGGATGTTACAATGTGGTATTAGAGCAAAGGTTACAGCATGGGCCTGAATGGGCCATGAAGATGCAGTGATAGAACTAAGGTTGCGGCATGGGCTTGAATGGGCCATGAAAGGTCATCTAGCAGAGGCAGGTTTCCTTCTGCCCAGCAAAAATCATAATAAATCGGTGCATGACAAGAGAATTTTGAAAAAAAAAATTCTCTAAGTATTGGGATCGTCGGATCATCAGAGGACTTAGTTCGAAGTCCCGCCGATGCATCAGATCACCTAAGTGGAAGGCCACCCGATGAGGGACCGACAGAGGGAAATTCATGAAACTTTCTCTAAGTGTCCGTCAGCCGTCGGCGAAGATCAGTTGAAGTCGAAGCCGTAGTTGTGGAGGGGATCAGTCGAAGGCCGCCAAAATGTCAACCCCCTTTTGTGGAAAGACCACCCGATGCAGACCGTCGGTGATCAGCGACACTTAGTTGTAGGGATTGCCGTAAAGAAGCCTCTGTAGGGTTAAAAATCACCAAAATGGCGGCTATGAGTAGTTGTTCATATCACCAATGTCGTCAGTGGAGAAAAGACAAAGGAAAGAAAATTTTGGAAAAAAATTTCTAAGTCCAATCATCGGCAATTGGCGGAAGTTAGTTGATTCCATCATTGATGATTAGACGATGGGAGCACCGAAACGTCGGTGGAGATCCCATGAAGGCCGCCAAAACGCCGAATCGCTTAGTCGAGACCATCAATGAAATTTAGATGATGAACCAGACGATGCGACAGTAAAAAATTTTCAGAAACTTCTCCAATTGTTAAGACCATCGAAAATCGACGGAAGTTAGTCGATGGAACCGCCGATGGAACTGTCGATGAACATCAGAAAGGTTGATTTGTTCATGCGCCCGCCGTTGCAGACAACTATTGTTTTATCCTTTCGATGGATAGAGTCCCCGACCGCTGATGCCACAACAGATAGATGTTCTGACAGCCGATGCCGTGGAAAAATGAAGTGATAAGACCATTAGTGATCGGTGATTATTAAAGGATTGGATCGTTGATGACCAGTTGATGGCATAGCTGAAACGTCAGAAAATATATAGTGAAGGCGCCATGTTGAGGTTTGGAAAATCGAAGGTAACAACAGTTAGGGATTCTCCCTAGTAAACGTTCCCAACTAGCCTGTTACTATTTGGTATGGGGAATCTGTTCGGTTTACAGTCTGGATACCATAGGTCAAGTAACAAAAATAAAAGGTTTTACCGGTTATGTCCGGGTCCACCGTGTATGTTTTAGTTTTTTGTATTTAAGTATGAGATGCAAGTGCCTATCTAAAAAATGCATATTGATAGAGAATATGAGGAGCGGTCACAATGTGATGCACAGGTTCTTACCTCTCGTCTTAACTCTCTCGCGTCTAAATCACACACAACAAGAAACTAAAACTAACTACGTAACCTATCCCTAGGGAGAAAGATTATCATTTATCAATGAGTAATGTATTTTGCGCATGCATTAAGAAAAATCATAGATAGTTGTTACTTATTTCAAAACACATGAACATTTATAGATATATGAACAACAAGATAGCTCATTGTTTATGAAAATCATTCATTACCTTCATAGAATAAACTAGAGCACATTCATAACAAGAACATAGGTTCAAAGAGTTAGAGAGATCTCACAGTTAATGGATAACAGCTGAAAATGAAATAGTTCACATTCAACAAATCCATAGCACAACATTTGAAACCTTCCATAAAGCTTTCTCCAACAGGAAACTTGTAATTTCTTTATGCAAAAGGAAATAGTTCTTCTTACATCATACTCTCATAAATCTATCTGGGAAAAAGTCCCTCTCTACATCTAAATCTCCTATACTTATACAAAAAAGGAAAAGATTTTGGGTTCCCCCAAAATGACTTTTGGGCTTCCCCAACGTTTCAATCCAAAATCTTGTCATGTAGTGAGTGCTCATACATTATAAAATATATTACATTTAAAACAAAATTTAATAAAGCACTTTCATGAAGAGAGCCCCACTTGATCATTGATGAATTTTTTCCACGCTTGGGCCTTTGCTGCTATGCTTTCAAAACTGAAGGTTCAAGAAAACAGATGTTTATTTCCTATTTTGCAGCCTGATTCTTAACCACCTCTATTCTTGCTGGACTCAAGCGTAACTGATCTTCAAGTAAATGGATGCTTACTACTACATAAGCTACTGCATTCTTCAGGATTTGCTCATCCAAATCCTTGACTTGTTGTATCTTCTGCTCATCTTCCTGGTACCTGCTCTGTAGTAGGTTTGTCAACAACTCATGCTCTGGTATTGTATCCAGTATTTGTTCTGTAGCAACTTGGAATCTATTGTATGTGACTAGCACCCTTATGCAGTATTCAGTACAGGATCCTCTCGTTTTCTTCACAGTCTTCTTGAATTCCTCTACCGTATTTATTGCAAATTCTAATAAGTCGTGGTCCTGCTTCAAACTATGTCGATCCTTAGCTGGTAGATCTGCAGGGGTTTCTTCATTTGTTTCTAACCAAACTATTCTTCTTGACAGGACTTCCAAAATATCCTGAGATCTATCTACAAAATATGAAGTAGTGTCCAGGATTTCTTCCAACCTGCTATCTATCTGTAAGATCTTATACATTTCTCCTTCAATAGACATTTGCAGTTGGTGCATTCTTCTTCGTTGAGCTAGGACATGCTCCTTTACAGGATGCATTAGAGGAAATTTCAACTCAAAATGGGCCTCCTAAAATGAACTAATAAAATAATAGTTAAAATAATAAAATAATATTTATTAATGTTGGAGGAAGAAAATAAAAAAACTACTTTTTTGTTTGTATTTTCGACATATCTCCCCGTGTTTTTACTCAAATTTCAATCGAGAGAGCTCGTTGGATGCAGAATTAAATTCCGCATCCAACGAGTACCCACTTGACATACTTTTGACGGACCCCGCTACCCCAAAAACAAGAAATACCTAAAAAAATGGAATGATGATGTCATCATTCCATTTTTTCAGGTATTTCTTGTTTTTGGGGTAGCGGGGTCCGTCAAAAGTATGCGAAGTGGGTACTCGTTGGATGCGGAATTTAATTCCGCATCCAACGAGCTCTCCCGATCAAAATTTGAGTAAAAACACAGGGAGATATGTCAAAAATACAAACAAAAAAGTAGTTTTTTTTATGATACCTATCCCCAAATTTATATTAAAAAAGTGTTTAAGACCTATACAGTATTTCAAATTTAAAGCAATTTCATTGGCTAACACATAATGACATGGAATTTGAATAAAAGTTAAAAGGCCCATTTTGAGTTCAAATTTCCTCTAATGGATATCAGTCTTCTGTTCACTGGCATCCTTCAGTGATGTCGTTAATGAAGCAATCTATCCCTCAAAACCTGCCACCTACACTTGATATTGTTTTTCCCTTTCTTCTGTGGTGACCTTCTGTACCTCCAACTCAACAATTTTGCTTTGCAGCTGGTCCTTTTCTGCACTCAAAGCTTCATATGATACTTTGAGGTCATTGTTCTCTGTCTACAACACCTGAAACTCTAGCTGTATCTTGTGTAGTTTTGATACACTATTCTGAGCATCCTTTTCATTTTTCTCTAGTAAGACTTCCAAGGCCATCTTGCTTTCCTGCATATTTTGGCATTCTATCTTTGAAAGCCCTTACTTCATTATGCATATCCTCAAATTTTCCCTTTAACTTGTTACCTTCATCCCTCTTCTTTTTTAGAGTTTCCTTTAATTGTGCTGCATTTTTCCTGACTGCTCAAGGTATATCATAAGTCTATCCACATTGTCTTTAGTGGCCTAGGTTAATGCCACCCCAGATCTGGTTGTCAGTCATGGATCTGCATCTATCCCACGCACCAAAGTTTTATCAGTAATCATCATACTTGATTTTCCTCCTGTTACGGAGAGAAATTCCTATGGCTTGTGGTACCACAACAGACAGACTTGACTCCAGAAATCAATCTTTCCCAATATGCAATAGAAATAAAATGTCTAACACTAAAGGATCAGACCTCGTACCTTATTCTGGATGGTTGAAGTAGATCCCCGTTGAGCTTTCCAATCTTCAGCTTGAATTGATATAATACTTCCTCAACAACAAGTAAACAATACAAGCATACTATATATCATGGTGTTAGATCTATTCTAGAATATATAATCAATAATGTAAAAGCATTTGACATATTCCAATGGATACAATATTCAATCAAATACACATCATTGAACAAGGAAAGATAGTTTTTATTAATATAAATCAGAGATTACAAGATAGATACAACCTTTGACGGCACGTCTGCGAATCGGAGAAACTGAATCCCCCACTTGGGCCTCCACCACCTCAATCCTCCATCTCTCGATAGCAAGCTCACTAGCACATGAAATCTTGGGAAGAACACAAAAGTGCTCCAAAGGGACAAAGGGATGCAGACTCAAGTATAGTTCTGGAAACAATGGACTATAGTTTCATTGCTTCAATCTCTCTATATGCCTTCAATGTACCAAGGGGTTCCTTATATAGCTTCACAAGGTATAATGAAGGGTTGAATCCGAGCGATCTCAAGGCATATGGAAGGCCAGGATTCTAATGAGTCGGATCCAAGTCAAGGAAAACTCCAAAAGGATTTGGACTTATGCACACATCTCGATGTACGCGGTTATAGGAGTCAAACCCGCGTATGTACGCGGTTATCGGGGAAAAAGCCACGTATATCATCTTTTATATAGTTTTTAGGGATGATCAAGGTAACTTCAAAGGATAAAATATGGTCCATGGGGTCTAAAGAGTCTGCAGCGGGACAGGGGAAGGCCATACAAAGTGTGATTCACCTAGAGTGGTGAAATCCGCTATAACAGATGCCCCCTAATGTGTGAGGTCAGAGGGGTCATACGATGGCCGAAATACATTATAAGTCCATCCTAGAAGTGGAGTGATGAAGGATCCCAAATGGAAGACTAGCCACCCAATCATCATAGTACAATGATACAACTCTACATATAACTGCAAGTACATATAGCAGTCCTAGATACATAAGAGTACAATGGCCATGAATAGGAATAATACATGATATCAGATATCTGGTCATCGCCACGTACAATATACATAGATCAGAATCTCCATGATGAAGATATAAAAAGGACCATGATATCCAAAATGGTTGAAGATATACAATAGATCAAGATCTCCATAGTGGCTGGAAATGTCTGACATACACTGGAATCAAGTCACGAGAGCTGAAATCTCATGAACACTGGCACGATCAAGGAGGTAGCATATAAGAGTTGCCACCAGTCTGGAAGGTCTTCTACACAAACTGCTACGAGTACATGTCCTACTATGTGAATAGAGGTGTCGAGGTCGAACATAGTAGTCCATCGTCTGAT
>LPNX010716052.1:128685-140201 GCA_001517045.1 Pseudotsuga menziesii
AGTGGTTGACACAGGTTTCAAATTCCTTCGAACAAGAGCATAAAAATGTATGGTGACTGAATGAAGGCATCATAGACTCGATATACAAACTGGGACATCTCTGTGACACAGGAGGCATCAACAGAGGCTCCATAGGGACTGGCAGCTTAACCAGTCGGTGGAGATAAACTCAGATAAACGAGTACAGCTCTTAAGTCAAACTATAACCCAATCAATGGATGTGATATACAGTGCTCTGTTCGAAGGTGACACGACTCGACAGCTGCCAAAGATAACATCTTTCCTTGTTCGGCTTTTTGGTTTTTTGATTTTTTTTTGGACTTTTTCAGTTATTTGAAAAGCTTGAAAAAAGAATAAACTAGCTTTATAGTTACAAACTAGGAGGAGACAAGTGTCATGAGGGCAAACAAACTAGTTCCAAGCAGTGGAACATACCTATACTCAATGCAAGCATACATGTGTAGGATATCGACACTCGGGGGAAAATCCCCTCCCAGTAAAAAGGGAATAAAGTTGCGAAGGAGATAAAAATGGATCTGCATGGCTAGACATGAGACAAGCTCAGGCTATATGGCCGAAACGTAATGTCAGGGGAGCCGGTATAAAGCTCAATAAGGTAGGCAAAGCTCATGATAATGCATTCACAACTTGACATAAGGGGAGTCCGGGGGGAAACAGGCCAGCATAAGATCAAGAGGAGTATGAGGCTCTTGCTAAATGTCATGGCAATACTATACAATGGACTCCCACACCCTAAAGGAGAAAATGTCGACATGGGCACCAAATGCAAATAAGGCGCTAACTAGGGTACCCATGTAAGGTAAAGCTCTACCACTCATAGCATGCCACTTCTATAGTAGCAAGAAGGTTCCGTGACATAATAGAGTGGGTTCATACCTAAGGTCATGGTGACATGGTCATAAGGTCATGCAAAATGCAAACAGTGGTGAACCTAACCTATATGCCAGTATAGACGTTATACCTGAGATCTGTACGAACGGGTCAATCCAAAGGCTGAAACGACACTTAAAATGGTCTTCTACATCACCAATTATGTCAGCAACGGTCCAAAATGGTTAGAAACTGTCAAAACTATAGGAAAGTGGGTAAAAATTTTCAAATATTTGAATTTTTTTTTATAAATAGTAAAAAATATAAATCATTTGAAACTTTTACCCATTGGAGATCTGATATTCAACTACAAATTCCAGGAGATCCAGCCGGCAGAATTCACAACCGTTTCTTCCAGGTAGTTACTCATGATCTCCTCATGCATTTCAATATAATTTTTGTTAATTTTCATGGTAAAATGAGGTAGTTCAGGCCAATTCTACATGAGCGCTATGGCCCACGCGGGTATCGAATCTTTTTCCGCGTATAGGGCTGGATATACGCGGAAAAGGGGCTAGAAACCGCGTACATACGCGGCTGTTTGTAAAACAATTGCGTATGACTCCGCGCAAGTGGATTTTACAAGAATCTAATGGACATTTGGGTAATTTCTCATGCAAGATGGTGCTAGAATGGAGAGAGCACGAGCATGGTGAAGTAGAGGAAGTTGTAAGGGCTGACATGATGGCTCAAGAAGCTCTAAGAAGATGCGGACTCTACAAGTTTTGGTGCCTTGGTGTCTTGAGGGCCAAACCAAGACTGCTAGAGATGCTGGTAAACTATTGGGATCCATACTTAGAGTCCTTCAGGATAGATGGGATGTCTCTCACTATAGAGGTGGAAGACATATACTTCATCATAGGTCTATCTAGACGAGGGGAGTTGGTGAACCTTCGTTCCCGAGGTGGGCCAGGCGGTGGGCTTACTATCGATGAGTACGTAGCTGTGTACTGCTACCCAGATACTGAGAAGGTGGGGAGTCAATTCCCTACCAATGCTATACAGGTGCTGGGCCTAAAGGCCATACTACTGACACTGGGCAGGATAGCAGGCTTAGCCTCACTCCATCAAGCCTCGCGGCCACTGATGTACTATGCGGTGGAGTGTATGAGACCAACCATATACGACTGGAGTACTACACTAATGAGCAACATGAAACACCAGCTCAGTGAGTGTAAGGCAGGTAGGATACAGAACTTTGGGTTCAGCAGCATATTGAGCATGTTTTTCTTTGAGCGTGTTCCAGGATTGATCCCTAGAGTGGACGTTCCTCTCCACGGGGTTCAAGATCTAGCCCAACGACGTTGGGTAGATGTTATGCGCAGACTGGGGGGTGGTAGGGTGGCCAACCCATATCCAGCTGACTTCTTTCCATGGTGGCAATGACAGATTGTTGCCATAGATGACTACCCCTATGGAGGGATAGATTTTCGAGGGGACCCGGACATGCCATTGCCACTAGGATCGGCATACGGAGAGATAGGTACCGAATCTCGACTCTCACTCTTTTTAAAGTTTTTTGAGTTATTTCATTTTTTTTTTATTTTCTTGATTATGTGAAATCAAAAATACATGTTTTTGAGTGACAACACATAGTGACATCTACCATTCATGTGCAGATGTAGGACCACGGCGACCAGAGGGCTTCCCACATCATAGACGAAGGGGAAGAGGGGATGACATAACAAATTTGAATGTGGAGCGAACGCTCCAGGGCATTCATACCAACTTCGTGTGACTGACTCACAGGGTTCCCATGGCACAAGTCAAGGACTTTTCTAAGGCCATGCAGCGACAGGTGGTGGGTGTGCCACGCGCATGGGTGTATTTATTCCGACGGCTAGCTAGAGCCGTAGTGACGTATCATGATCACAACCCCCCCCCTCCACAGGATTAGACACCTGGGAGTATATATGTTTTGCACGACCGTGTATTATATGATGGAAGCTTTGAAAGCTCCACTTTTGTATATGACACTATGTATTACCACATTTTTGATATATAAAAAGTTTTATGGTGATCGGTTTATTTATTTACATGTGTAAAAATGGTTGTGATTAATTTATTATGAATGAAACAAATGCCAATCTAACACGTAGTTAGCATATGAGTCAGCAACTTGATTATCATTTCTTGGAATGTGTATATATGTAATACTGTCAAATTGTCATTCTAACAATCTCACATGTAAGAATCTTCTCAATAACATCGGATCTCGAACATGGTACAAACCATTGAGCTGTGACACTACTAACTCTGAATCAAGACGTACCTCAAGAGATAGGATGCCATGTGAAATGGCATCGCATAGAAGCTCGATAATGGCACTATATTCAGCAACATTGTTGGAAGATGGCCGTAGACATACACCTCCTGAAGACAGTACCTGACCCATAGGAGTATAAATCACCCAAGCAACAGAGGCTGAGTGTTGAGTGTGACGGCTTGCACCATCCGCGAATCCTATGTAGGTGGAAGATTCCATTGACATCTGCCACAAGAAATGGAAACTAATCACAAACCCGATCACGATAAAAAATACCTAACTATGCAAAGCTGTACAATAATATACAACAAGCAGCCTTGGCTAAATATCATGCATAGTATTTTTTAAGATAGAGCCCATTTCTAGGCTCCACCAAAGTTGTGCCTTCGTAATCGACTAACTCATAGGCACCCTTCTCTAAGACACGCTTGATCACGTAAGGACCAAGCCACATAGGATTAAATTTCCCTGCCCCCAAGGGTTCTTTCGATTGATCCCACAAAAGGACCAAGTCTCCTTCACTAAACACTCTTGGACAGACAGACTTGTAATATTGGACCTTAACGCGACGTTTATTAACCTCTAGAGCCACCAAGGCATCTCGACGCTGCTCATCAAGCTGCTCGAGGTGGACCAAATGCTCCTCCAAAGGTGAAGTGTCTGGTAAGAGTTCCACAGCTAGCTTCAACAAAGAAATCTCGCATTCAACCGGCAATATCGACTCCACTCCATGCACAAGCTGATATGGAGAAAAACCAGTGGCAGTCTTAAGCATGGTTCGATATGCCCACAAAGCAGGGTACAACATAATATGCCAATTTGTCTTGCTCTGTGCGATGGTTCGTTGGAGAATGGACTTAAGTGATTTATTCACTGCTTCTACCTGTCCATTCACTTGGGGGTAGTAAGAAGAGGAGTGCTCTTGCTTATACCCTAACTTGGATGCCAACTCTTCCATCATACGGTTCTGAAAGTGCGAGCCATGGTCAGTGACAAGCTCTTTCAGAATCCCGGACCGAGTAATGATTTGGTTGAATATGAAGTGAGCGGCTATCTCACCATTGGATTTTACTGTAGGCATTGCCTCAGCCCATTTCGTGAAATAATCTACAGCCACTATAATATGATGGTGCCCCCCAGCTGAAGCTGGGCTGCAATCCATAAAATCGAGCCCCCACTTGGTGAAGGGACTGGTGGTGATAATGGGATGTAACGGGGTAGGCTTCGAGCGCATATTTCGTGCAAACAACTAGCAAGGATGGCACCTCTTGACCGCCTCAACACAATCTTTAAATATCGACGGCCAGAAATAACCCGCTCTCAAAATCTTTTGAGCTATAGAAATCCCAGATAAAGGACCACCACACGCCCCTCCATGGCAATCATTCAGCATAACCTCAGCCTCCTCATGAGTTAAACAACGTTGTAAAATGGAATCTACCCCACGGCAGTACAAAGTATTTTCCACTATAAGGTAGTTCTTAGAGACGTGACGTAATCGTCGTCGTTCATCTCACGAGAGGTGAGTAGGGGTCCTCTGTGTTTGTAGATATACTATGATATCTCCATACCATGGGTTAGACGTTGCGATTAAGAAGATGTGTTTGTCAACAAACGTATCTTCACAAACCGACTCCTCAACCTCGCTCGGAAAGTCCGATATAAGCTCTGCAAAAATTAACGATTTCTTCAACTTTGTCGAAACAAATTCGAGATCAAATTCTTGCAGGATGACAATCCATTTATTATACTTTCCCACAATCATCCTTCGTGTGAGGATGAACTGAAATGGATTGACGTGGGCCACAACCGAGGTCTGGCAAAGGAGAATATAATGTCTCAAACGGTGAACCGCATGCATGGTCGCTAAAGCAAGCTTCTCGACATGAGAATAATGAATCTCTGCATCAATAAGGTTTCAGCTCAGATAATATATGACATGCTCCTGGAGCTCCTCATCCTCCTGAACCAATACCATACCAATCGTCTCTAAAGACGCGACCACATATAATAGGAAATCATGGCTATAATCTGGAGGACTAATCACCGAGGCCGATGCTAGGGCTCGCTTAAGTGCATTGAAGGACTCCTGGGCTCGCTCATCCCATTCAAAGGGAGTATCCTTCTTCAAGAGACGCATGAAGCCTCTAGTCAAATTGGCAAAATTGACCACAAATATTCGCAAGAATTTTTCCATACCTTGAAAACACTGAAGATGACGAATATTCTTTGGGGGAGACAACTGAAGTATTGCCTCAACCTTTAAGGGATCGAATCTTATGCCCTCCTTTGAAACGATGAATCCTAATAAACGACCTGACTTTACACAAAATATGCACTTATGAGGATTTAATCGAACCGAATAGTGCCGGCATCTTTCGAAGACCAATCTCAAGTGATATGAATGACGCATTCTCATATGAGAATGAGCAGCGAGGTCATCCAAAAATACTTCAATAATAGACTTGAGATCGTGGAAAATCAAGGTCATTGCATGCTGAAATGTACCTCCGGTGTTTTTAAGGTCAAAAGGCATTTTCCGATATGCAAACGTTCCCCAAGGGCAAATAAATGTAGTCTTGTGTTGGTCAGGTTTAATCTAGATCTGATTATACCCGGAAAAGCCATCCATAAAGGAGAACACCTCGCTACCCGCACACTCATCCAAAATCTGATCTATAAACGGTGTGGGGAAGTTATCCTTAGGACAGGCACGATTTAAATCACGGAAATCAGTGCATATTCGGATCGCTCCCTGCTTCTTATCCACCGGAATGGGGTTTGAAACCCACTCCATCAAGGGAACGGGATAGATGAAACTGGCTTTCAACAACTTCTCTATCTCTACCTTAATGGCGGGTACTTTCCTAGGATTCACAGCGTGTAAACGTTGTCGAACAGGCTTAGCGTTGGGGTAAGTCTTAATCTCATGTTCGACAATCCGAGGGTCAATACCTGGCATCTCATCATAAGACCAAGCAAAAATATCACGGAATTCCTTGAATAGCTCGGTATATTAGAGAATCTCAGCTTGGGAACAATCTGCCCCAATATAGACATTCTCAATGGTGCCAGGATTTCGAGAGATGTTGATAGCAATCGTGGAAGATATGCTCGCCATGTTCCCATCAGCCATCTGACCAGGAGAGCTTAATGGAATCATGGGGCTACCAACTCTCTGACTAAGAATCTCCCTATAATCCTCATGCTCCAAACGGTCAAGTGGTGGAAGGAAATATGATCTATGATGAAGTTCCTCCCATGGCGGCTCAACACCCGACATAGCCTCGATAATCGCTTCATCGAAAGGGAAAACCGTATCCAGATAGTCGTGGGCATGAGAAGACTGTACTGCCCATGTAGGAAGCACATAGGGGTTCTCCTCCTCCATCCGTGAAGAGGAAGAACAAGGCTCCGCGACATCCATAATATTGGCTTGATAAGCTATCATGGTTGCAGGAAGTGGCACGTTGGTCTCGACAGGCTCACTCGAAATACTCAGCATAGGGAGAATCCAAGGATCTCCCATATGAGTCATGCGAAAAGACACTGAGGTCGTAGAAGACGAAGCCTTATCGGAACTAGATCCTATCATGAGGATCGACGCAGGACAACTAAAGCTTCCCATAAGGGATGGATACATGCCTACAACCACACTCCCAGTTGTCGGCTGAGAGTGTTCAACGACCGGAACCAAAGTTCCCGAAGATGCAGTAACAGGGGAATTCTTGAATGCCATCTAATCAATCATTACAATCTTCTCGTTATGTGGAAATCATAAACGCGAAACACGGAAGAAGCAACGGCTTGCATACTATACATCCAGTTCCGACCCAGCAAGAGATTGTAGTCGAGGGGAGCATCAACCACCTCAACCTCTATCACAATGGTCTTCCCTCCCAAATGGACTTTAAGGGGAGGAATGATTTCATGCGGCCTAAAAGATCTCCCATCAAAAGCAATTAACATAGTCGCTGACTTCGACAACTCATGAGAACCAAGACCCTTCCAACAAGACAAAGACATCACAGATGCAGCAGCACCCTCGTCAATCATAGTGCACTTGATGATCATATTAAGACATTCTACATGTACCAAAAGCGACACATAGTAGGGAAAGTGAGGCTGATGACCTGCGGTTTCAAATTTGATCACTGAGGAAGAATCATCACCGTTCACACCAAGAGCAGAAAGCAAAGCCTTCCTTTGCGAAGGACAACTCTAAAGCACTTCCAATGTAGACATCGCACAAGGAGTATGGCCCAAATCCTCGACAACTGAATAATTCTGGGCGGCTCGGGCATTTGGATTATGCCCTTAGCGCTTAAGTACCCCCTTAGGAATGCGAGGTGCAACTTCAGGTTTATCCACAGGTTTCACAATGCGCAAAGGAGTTCCTGGTGGATCGGGCTCTTTGCCTGGGTTGGGTTGTGACGATCCATAATCTTTCACATGAGTCACAACCTTGGCAGCATGGACCATGTTAATGCACCCACGACCACTAGCCTCTGGTGGATCATTCTCATTAGATTGCTCCTGGGACTTCGATTTCATATTCTGGTTATGTGGTAAAGGGTTCATTAGCATAGTTGGGCCTTGTGCTAAGATTCTCGAAGCTTCATCAATTCTAGGGTACAAGTAAGTGAGGTGATCATCCTTACATAGTTTGCAAGGGAACTTAATCTTACATTTCGCTTGCTTGTCCCCACCAGCATTCTGACTACTCTTGTCATGATTGGAAGCATTCTCATTCTTATTCCCACCCTTTCGATTATTATTCTTACCCTTTTTCTTATTTCGTCCAGGTTGCTGGTTACCCTTCTGGTCCGACGATTGCACAAAAAGTACACTCGCCATTTGGGCGGGTTGAGACGAAGCCATAGCTTTTCCCGAAGCAGATTGGTTGAGCGACAATTGACTAACTTGTTTTGCAACCGAATCTGCAGGTTTCGCACTTGCACAACCCACAATGCCATCGGCATGTGGTCCAGGTTTGACCATGGGATCGAAACTAGAATGAGGAGCATTGGGAATAATCTCATACAACAAACCGGACTGAGCATAAATCAAGTCCAGTTCTTGCACCCTAAAGATTGCTTGTTCCTCATTCTGCACTCCGGATGTGGAAACATCCTTCACGATATATGGCAATAAAGACTTGAGGAACCACTCAAGAAGGAACTCCAGCGGTATAAAGGATTTAATTAATCTCTTTCGTCTACGCCACTCTTGAATATGATTAGAAATATGGGTGGCTTTATCTTGCCAAAATGTTGACAAGAGTTCAGTACCAACATCATAGCGCACTGGTAGCTGGAAGTGATTAAGAAAAGTCATCGCAAGATCATCGAACAAGGTAATGGCTCCCTTTGGTAACTCTATCTACCATTTCACCACAGGCCCTATGAGGGTGCGTTGAAATAGTCGCAAGCGGACTGAGTCCTGATGTAACGAATTCGAAGAGCACCAAAGGTGAAACGTGGTAACGTGTTCGCTCTGATCCTCTCCCGGTTTGCCTTCGAACTTAGGTATGTCCGAAGGAAGCTTGGTAGGGACAACCGGCCAAGCCGAGTCATGAGCCACGGGATTGTTCGTAAGTCTCTATAAGTCAGGAAGGTTAAGCGTCACGAGGAAAGGGAGCTTAGCATGATGAGGTCGATGGACCGCTCCATGGTTCACATAGGTTTGAGCAGCACGATGGCCTTGGCCATAGTGTCCTCCCCCTGTCTGACCTGTATAAGGTGACGTGGAAGTACCATAGTAAGGTGGACCTTGACTAGTAGGAGCTACAAATCCATACTTAGGAGAGTAAGCAGGTTGTTGATACCCACCTCCGTAAGGTGAAGAAACCTGTCCATACTGCGGACCGTAATAAGGTCCATAGGTCATCGCATGCGATGTCCCATGGGACGCTCCATAGGTAGGAAGATAAGCTCCGGAAGGAGGAACATACATACCCGAAGTAGGTATATATGCCCCAGACGTAACAAGCTGACCACTAGAGGGGTGGATATAGCCTCCCGAAGCAACGGGTGGTATATAAAATTGAGACACAATTATCCTAGTAACCGCAGTACGGACCTGACTCGTAGCCATATATTGGCTTGAAGGACCACGTGGGTAAGGTGGAGCATGTACATTTGAAGAACTCAGAACTGAGGACAAAGGAATCTCCGTAATAAGATATGTACTAGTGCCTATCGTCACTTGTCTCGGACCTGGTATCCTAATCGGATCACTAACCCTAGACCTAGGAGGAAGATGAGATGTAGCTTCCACCACTGGGATGGAAGGTGCAATGTGACTAGTAGTCCCAAAACTCTCCGCAAGGTAAGGAATGGGATTTCCCCTAGGCATAGTGCTAGGCTCAGAGTCGGATTCGACATCAAATGTCAAATTGTGCATAGGAAAACCAGTCGTAGCATAACTACCGTAGCTAGTACTGGCAGGTGGAAAGTGAGTCTCGGCATCTTCCGGCATTCCATACCGGTAATGTGGCAACGGGGAATCAGCCCTAGGGTGAGTAGGTCTATCATGCAAATATCCTATCTGGGAAATCACAGTACCGAACTCAACTAGGTCAGGTGAAGGATCGTATGTAGGAGTAAGTTCCCCATCGTCAATACGAATGGGAGGAGGTGGCTCAGGAATAGTCTCTAAATGATCCTCCATGGTGTGTGAATCAGTGTGTGACATAGTCCGCCCAGACTGTCTAGGCCTCTCTCCCAAAGGAGGAGGATAAGTGGAAGGTGGAAGTCTCGCTAACCGATGAGAACGGCGTGGAACCACACTCGAATCCACAATGAATCAACAAAAAGCAAAGACTCTCTATTTACGTAGACCCTAGGCCAACTAGCGTGCACAGAGCAATCAATAATAAAATCTAAAGCCAAATGCAAGCAAACAAGGGCTGGATAAGTGAGCTCCCGAATGTGGCCGGTATGTCTCGCCTAGGAGAGGCTTGAGAGGCCCTTGTCACCACAAGCGGAGGTACGGAACCAATTATTGTGGCCCTCAGCTTCAACGCGTAAAGCGACTGTGCTTTCCAACCCCAACCTGGCCGGGACACATGCAGAATAACCTCTACACGTACCCCCTCGATATCCTAGGTAAGGTCACCTCAATATAATCAAAGCTCAGGTGGACAGTCGCAGGCAGGATTGACCGTATGGCCAGGGTAGCAAATCCCGAAACTCCCAAAAGAGTCCCCAAATACGAATACAATCTTGGCTATATCACTAGTGCTACACAGTTATCGACTAGGGGTCATCCCAATCAACAACCGCTCACACTGCCTCGTGCTTGACTCCCATTTGAGAGGAGGATCCTGAGAACAATGGTTATACCAAGGATTTCACACACTCCTTGGACAGACACCTAAATGTTGTTGTTTAGTGATCTTGGAGAATTAACTTACAATGAACTATTCCAAGATCCTAAAACCTAAGCTTGTTGGTGCACCCTAGAAAAGAAAAGAGTGTAATTCATTTTAATTAGCGTTGATTTTAGTTGGCTTTATTACTCAAAAATAGGATATGATCGTGCAACTAGTGGTGTTATGACGCAACAAGAAGTAAAATGCACACCTAACAATCAATGCAAATGCATTGTGTCCATGAAAACAGGGTATGCGTACTACGTGTAATGCACATTTTTTCTTCAAATGATGAATGCAAATTTTCCTATATGAAGTCCTAACTAGTACTCCAAAGCAAATCTAGATCTAGTGCAAGTACAATGCAAAGTGCAAAATGCAATGCATTATGATAAGCAAATGTTTTTGGATTTTTTGAAAATATAAGAGATGCAAAAAGCAAAAGAATCATTCTACCACCCTCAGAATCTGTAAGCACACATAGACAGCATCCAAGCAAAGCACTAAGGTAAAAGAACTCTAATGCACTAATATCAAACAAAAAATCGAAAATGCCATGACAAGAACTTTCCTCAAAAAAAAAATTAGGCTAAAAAAAACGTTTCCAGTCAGAACCAGAGGTCAAAATAGACTCAGGCAGTGCCAAAGGAGACTTAGCAAGTAACAGCATTCACCCAGCAACCAATTAAATTCCACAAAAGGGAAAAATCCAAGGTATACACGACTGTTCGTAGTAAACCCGCGTGTATACGTGGAAATCCCAGAGGAAACCGCGTGTATACGTGACTGTAAATCAAAAACCCGTGTACAGGAAGAAAAGGTGCATAAAAAAAAGGCAAACAGACAGGCTAAGACCAACTTCACTCCAATCAGAATCTACCAGGTATACATGCCCCCAGACCCGACACAGAAACAAGAGAGAAAGA
This sequence comes from Pseudotsuga menziesii, assembly GCA_001517045.1. NCBI lineage: Eukaryota > Viridiplantae > Streptophyta > Pinopsida > Pinales > Pinaceae > Pseudotsuga > Pseudotsuga menziesii. The sequence continues at coordinate 140,144 of LPNX010716052.1, forward strand.
GCAATTCAAATACATTGAATGCCGAGAAAATCACCCCCAAAGGACAACTACTAGGAAC
>LPNX010716052.1:150862-176432 GCA_001517045.1 Pseudotsuga menziesii
AACGTGTTAATTTTCTAATATTTAATCATAAATTCACTTATAATACTAAAAATAAGTAAAGTGGAAATAATAAGGTGAAAACCACATATATGCATGGAAATGGTATGATAAAAGGTTAATGGGGCAATGAAATGTGAGGAACAGAGGAAGATAAAGTGGATGAAAAAGGGACATTTCTACGTCCCAACATACTCCCCAACTGAACTTGTTGCATGTCCTCATGCAACCATGTATGGCTCTTCTCAAGAAATTTTAGCATCTAACTGCGGTTATAACTACTGGAACTGTTGTAATGTGAAGTGGAGGAATCTGAACTGCTGCTGATAAATAATGGAAAATGTGGAAGGCAGAAAGTGGAATTGTGGTATACTCATAGATCTGAAGTCGTGTTTCTGCAACTACTGATGGAGTCATGAAAAATAATGTATAGTCTTCACTCGCTACAAAACCCAGTGGTACAATTCTAGTCATGTGAATAAATGTGTCGAGGTCAAGCATGAAGATAAATCATTCGATTAACGGCCATTGATGGATGTCGTTAACCAATGCGAGGCAACTCACCAATGATTTCAATGAGTGCTAAGGTACCCAAGTACATATTGCGAAGTGCAAATAGATGTGATGATGTCGAGCCACTTACAAGATCTAACGATCAAGGGACATCAATGAATTCCCATGATTGTCAGCGAGAGAACTTGCCATTAAGGCATGCAAGCCTCCAGGTACTCAATAATGAACTCTAGTATATATCCTAGATAAGGTGTTGAGGTCGATGGGAAAAGACTTGTTGAAAGGTGGGCCTTAAGGAATCCCACATCATTCAACGCGAGTTGGTATAAAAATATTGGTAGGACTATCAGTGAAAAGATCTCAGAGTCAAACAGTGGATATGGCAAGGCTATGTAGTCATGGAAAGGGAGCTGGTTTTATTTAGAAGACAAACTGGAATGGAAAAATGAACTGAAAAAGATAAAAGGATGTATGCAACTCAGAAAAATAGGCATGTGTGAAGTCATGACAGATAAAGCAATGGAAATTGGATTTCATGACATGGATGATGAAGGTGCTCTGAAGGAAAAATATGGATAAACAATCATGATGCAAGTTTATGGATGGTTCCTGTGTAACAACCAAGGTTATGATGCTTATGAGCAAACATCATGAGTAACAACTCCTTCAGGCTGTCTTTCAAAGCATGTTTCTCAAAAATTTTGTGTTTCTTTGAAAAATCACTTCAGCAGCAAAATGTGACTATCTCTGAAACCTGGAAAAAAAACTTTAGTACAAAATCCTGCATGAAAACTTATTAGTGAATATGTATTGAATATAGTTCTCCCTCCCCAACTGATCTAGTTGCATGTCCTCATGCAGCCTAGCATAAAAATTGTGAGAAGTTCGTAAAAGAAAACATATCATGCAGAAAGAAGTACATAAGTTGCAAAGAAAATTACCTGTTTCCCATGTTGGTTTCATCTGTGATTATTGTCAAAGTGACTTTAAGAAAAACAATTCAACGTTAATCATAAAAGCAATTTCAGGAAAAATGAAAACATCCATTTGAAACTTTATTTTTGTTTTGGTTGTTTTAATTTTTTTTGTGATTTTTATTTTTATTTTCTTTTGCAAAATGTAAAACAAAAAAAATTATTTTTATAATTTTATATATTTTTCTTGTTTTTGTTTTATTTTTACAACACACCAAAATAAAATAAAATAAAAATAATGGCAAAATCACTTAAAATTGAATTTATCTGATCTACGTTCCTGGACATTCAACATTTAGAATTTAAAATTTTTAATAAAAGTGACAGCGAGATGCAACAGCCAGCTATGACAGCGGCTGCAACAACCAGTTGCAACAGTGAGCTGTGACATCGGCTGCAACAACCGGCTACGACACATAAGAAACTCGCTACACTGTGAGAAAATTAGTTTATTTTGCACTTTTATGGATTTTAAAATTAAATATCAGGCTGCATCAACGAGCTGCAACACCCATTAGATCTTGCATAAATCGTCGTTAATATAAAATGCATGCATACTTGCCACATAAGTATCGATCTTCTCCTGTTGTTGGTGAATGACTGTTCCACTCCATAATAGATGATTGTCTCGAGCCTCTAGAGCTAATCGTGGATGTGTTTCTTAGACCTTTACTATAAATTCATACGCTGCACTATCAAACCTCACAAGCAAAAAAAAAAAGTTCAAATTCATTCTTGCGGCTCGCTATTCTCATTAAAAATGCACGGAATTATCGTTTTCTCCATTTTTTTGTTTGTTTGTTTGAGTTGATGGGAAATAAAATTGTTGGTAGTGAACAAAGCCGCACCACAGAGATTTTATTATTTCCTTTTACCATTTTGTGTACAAAAAGAGTTAGCCAATTGCAAAATCGCAATGAACATTTTCAATAATTACTTAATTCACACACGACTATGGAAACTAAATGCATAGATCCAACACATATTCATACAGAGAGACATTCATCATTGAATTTCAGTTTTTAGATGGAAGCTTGTTCTGTGTGTTATAAACAGTTTTGCCAGAGAAAGATCAACCATTTTTCTGAGCTTTGTTCAGCTATTTCTTTGTTCAGCCCTTTTTTTGAGCTTTGTTCAGCCTTTAGAGAACTATGTTCAGCCTTTATTGTCACAGCAATGGATTTTATTGTTTCAGCGGCTTGGAACTGGCCGCCACAGTAAATCTGAAAAATACCCTCTTGAAGAACCAACTGTATATCACAAATCGTGGATTTGTTTAGTGATTCCCTCATGATTTAGGTAAAAGAGGATGTTATGCACAAAACCCATGTCTTGGATTTTCAAAATTCATTTCCATATGCCCAAAAAATAGAGACGCGAGTCAAGGTGATCTTATCTGGGATGCATGTTGGGCCGGCGTAGACTACCTGAAAGTGTTTTGGTAATAACTTCTTTGTTTCATGCCCGATTTGAATGATTCCAAAGAAAAAATAAATTGGATTTATAGGGATACTTTCAGTAGAAACAAGTTTTAAAAATTCTATGGTATGGTATATCATATAGTCTGAATAACAGCCTACATCCTAATGTTGTTTATGAGTTTCAGCCTAGACCAACGGTCACTATTTTGAGTACAACTTTTTCGTTAAAAGATGGATTGATGTGATTCCAATTGGAGATGAAAATAGATTCATATAGGTATCTCCAGTAGAAACATGTTTTGAATACAAGAATAATTTATGGGACAAATATGCCAATGAACAACTGAGAAAGCATATTTTTTAGAGTGCAGATTTATGATAGGTAGTCAGTATTTTGGGCATATCTCCTTTGTACGATATCGAAATCGAGTGATTCAAATTATGTTTTAAAATAGATTAATAGGAGAGTATCCAATAGAAATAGATTTTTAAAATTTATCCATTAGGTCTCCCAAAACGTGACTGTCCCAACTATGTTCTTGAACTGCCTACTCCACCCCCAGTCAGTATTTTGACCATACCGTTTTCATTTTAGAACCAAATTGAAGAATTCAAATTGGATTGGAAACTATAATTAAAGGGATACTTTTTATATAAATAGGTTTTAAAACTAAGCCCTTATGGTCCCTAAAAATAAGACTGTCCCGACTGTGTTTTAGCGAATTTTAACAAGCCAAAATGTCAAAACAATGCAATAGATTTGTGTTGTTTCAGCTTGGAATTGCAGCTGCTTTTCAGCATTATAATTTCAGCATTTGTTCAGCTTAAAAATGAAATTACAGACTATTTTTATTTAACAATTGAAAAATGTTTTAGCAAATGGAGATAATGAATTGCAAAATAAAGATGAAATCAATCAAGCATGTTGCAAAACATTAATTATTCAATCTTGAAAATTTTAGAAAACATCCTACTTTCCAATCCTCGCGATCGCACAAAGAACGGAGGAGAGCATACTTATTCTAGGTGAAATCAAAGACTAGAAATAAAATCCTACCTACTCTATTCTAATTGGGAATTAGAAAACAGTTACGTGTAATCAAATAGCCAGTGTAGCCATACACACAACAATAATAGGAATATATTATCTTTTAATCCCATGAATGAACAATGGAAAGATACAAAGATGAACGAATTTAATTATTGTGGCTATGATCTAACTAAATAAAAAGAAAAACTAAATTGTTATAACCTCATACTCGCTTGAAACCATCATTCGATAAGGCTTTCGTAGGCATAGTTTTCACTCCTCAAATCATGTTGCAACCCCTCGTGGTCCTCCTTGATCTCCTATTCATCTTCATCGATCTCCTGTTCAAATACTTGTTTTCCTTCACATGCGCAAGAGTTTTCAGATGATGATTCCTCGTTTGATTCTAAAGGAGTAGTTAAATCTCTTATTGCTGCCAACACCTCCTCTTCCTAGGAAGAGGAAAATCCAGCTTTTGCCAAGGCATGAGTCAGTAGTTCCAGACTTATACTCATTGTTAAACCATGTTGAAAAATGGATTCTTACAACACCCAAAACTAAAATTTGAAAATATTAAATAAAAACAAACCATTATTGTAAAAAAACACTCTAAAAAATAAATAACTCTTCACAATTCAGAAATTAAACACTCTTGCAAAAATTAAAATTTACACTACCACACCTACATGTATTGAAATTTACACTGCCACACTTGCAGGAATTGAAATCTACACTGCCACGCTTGCATGTATTGAAATCTACACTACCACACTTGCAGGAATTGAAATATATGCTACCACACTTGCAGGAATTGAAATATTACACTACCACACTTGCAAAAATTGAAATCTACACTTCAATCCATCGTGCTTCCCTGGAAACGGTGCCAAAAATGTTGGGCCGAATTAATGTCGTTTTAATTTCGTTGTAGTAATTGCCTAGCCATTTAATTTGTCAATCTGAGGTTCGTATTCTTACGAAGAACCTGCAAAGTATATTTAATACTGAAGTGAAATTAAGCTAATCTAACTCCCCGTGAAACTAATACTAATCTAATCTAAGCCCCCTTAAACTGAAACAAGCAATTGCTAATCTAATGCTGGAAGATGAAACACACGGCTGAAAGTAAATTGCATAAAAAAAAAGACAACATATGAAGAGCAATAAGACAACACATGTGAGCTCACATTAACCATAAAGAAATCTTAAATTACATCACAAGAATCAATTATAAATCATGAAAGCATCAAACCAAGATTATGAACAAAAGCTAAGAATTCCCTTCTCCATATTACAAAGTCAAGACTAACTTCTACAATCTACTATTCTCTAAGATAATCTAAGATCTAAAATATTTTAAGATAATATCCCATAACAAATGAAGAGAGAGCACTCTCTTTTATACATGAACTTCTTTGAGAAGAAGATAACCATCTCATAATGAGAGATCCACTATGCACTCAACCACTCAACTACTTTCCTATTAGTACAAGATATGATCCCTTCAAATCCTCCACATATCTTTCACAAATTCTCCACATGTCTCTCAACCAAATCTCCATGATCTTCTCCTTGGAATATTCTTTGCATAACTATCTCCTTGAAATGATGGAGGAGATATACGTGAAGTCTTTTCTTTGAATTAATCCTTCACATATTCCTACACATTACAAAGCCCATCCATACTTTGAGATATTAGTGAAAAACATGTTAATTTTCTAATATTTAATCATAAATTCACTTATAATACTAAAAATAAATAAAGTGGAAATAATAGGGTGAAAACCACATATATGTATGGAAATGGTTTGATAAAAGGTTAATGGGACGATGAAATGTGAGGAATAGAGGAAGATAAAGTGGATGAAAAAGGGACATTTCTACGTCCCAACAATGAACACGCTAGTCTATTATTGGGTGGAACGTTGCAGCGGCGTAGCTGGTTGCAGGACGAGATATTTATAAGATAAGCATTCTTGTCCATTTTGCTCCTACATTTACATTTAATGTCTAAATTCTAATGAATCATAATCTAATGTCTAATGAATCATAATGATGAACATGTTGATGCCTAAATGAAGGTATGTTGTTTCCGCTATGCATATGAATGACCAGACATCTTAGTATCTTTTATGTTTAAGCATTTTATTTCAATTTATATGCATGTTCATGTTCATGGGGCTAGATACCTGGAATTTTTTGATGATTTGGTAGCGTCCTGTTCGTCGGTCGTAGGGTCAGGGACATTACAAACGAACTCATAGGAATGGGATCATAGCTGTAATACCGGGAATTTCACTGTAGATGGGAAATACTTGGGGGAGGTAGATACTTTTAGTACTGTTGGGATCCAAGGAAGACACATTGCAGATTACTCTGAACAAAGGCGACCCAAAGTGGGAATGCTGCCAAACTGTTTTCTGTGGGGTGGTGTCTAGAGACACCATTCTGGTACGAGCTCGTGGATTTTTGGCAAGCCCGAGAAAGTAAATGCTCGATGGTTCTTTCAATTTAAGAGAGTCTGAAAGCATGAAGAAGACTCCAGTGGGGGCTCTTTTTCATTGGTAGTCTCCTATGCCCGAAAAAGGATAAAAGTATGCGCGGGAGAGCTTGCCCATCCTTTTTTACAAAATGGGAGACTTTTTTACCGTTGGTAGTCTAGTCAGGCCGGAAAAGGTTAAACCTATACTGGCTGGACAGTCATTCAGATACTTTTACAAGCATGAATGAAACCAAGTTTTCTCGTCAATATTTTCTTGCTGAGAAGGCTGGAAAAGACCTTAACGAAAATCCATGGTGAGATTTTTCATAAAGTTCGGCCCCTCTTCCCGAGAAAGCATAAAAGTATGCAGAGGGGAACGGTCTTGGTTTGAATATGCCAAGGTGGTCCTTTTCATTTTATGGTCTACATATTCTGCAAAAGGAGATAAATGAGACGATGTAGATTCCCTTTCCTATACTTTAACGAGCGAGAAAGGAAGCTGCTGTGCTCGGAAATCTTTTCATTCTTTTAAGAGCCAGAAAAGAGCTTAAAGGAAACTCTAGTATGGTCAACTGATTACGGTGGAACAGGCAGTGCCCCATGTCGAGACGGTGGATAGTGGTCCAAAGGTCATCCACACAGTATGGATGGAGCAGGTGGCTCTTAAACATACTAATACATGCACGGGATAGATCGCAGCAGAGGAACGCAAACTGAGGTGGCTCTTGGACAGAGGCCAGGAGAGTCATGTGTGAATTATGGTGGACGAACTTGACTACATGTGATGTGAGTGCAAGTACGGAGTCAATTATATGCCAAATACATGCAAAGGAAATAATCCGTCTTCCGGATGATGGTACAGATATCTACATAAGGTGCGGTGGATGGAGTAGACAACTATGTGTTAAAAATCAAAATGATATTCCTTGACGAGTGGTGGCTCGAGAACCCGCAGGACTGGCAGTAGGAAAGTGTGATGCAAGTACAGGTCCATCATCATTGGCAAGGAGGGATGACGAAATTTGGTCTTTTATGGGAAGAACCTATTCCACACTATGGTTTAAAGGGAATTGGGTAAAACCGAAGGCGGTCTTACATATCTCTCCGTCATCACGTAAGTGGTGCCGAGATAGATCAGGTGGATCTTCCCCAGCCGACGAGACGGAAGGGAAACTAGTGCTAGCGATCATGTAAATGGTATTGGTTGTGTTTTTGGTGGCCTTTCCCCTAGTCTCTGTTGGAGGAAGAGGGGCAGGCCTGGATACAGGAGGAGTATTTAATGGACCCAGAGGTAGGTGCAACATAATCTCAATTGGTTGGACATGATTCAATACATCCTAGGGCCTCAGAGGTAGGTTAGGTGGTTCAAGGTACCACATAGGATCTCCTAGTGTGAAATCCTATAGATTGATGGTTTCCAAGGAAAACTTACTCACGATACTGGATGGTAGGAAAAGGAAAAGGATCATGTTAAGTGGGAATGGACCCCACTGTTTCCCTTGTAACTAAGGTTGAGGTTGTGACTAAGGTTACGGCTGTGGATAGAGCTGCGGTTGTGAAAAAAATGGAAGAGACAGGTTTGATGGACGATCATTGGTGGTGGAGACAATAGGGTCGATAGAACTTGACATCATGTAAATGGACATGGTGTCCGAAGAAGGAGGTGTGGGGTGAACTTTTTCGATCAGGATGATCTCAGATTCAAGGGAATGTTGATGAAGGTCAGCTAAATCCATTCAGAACTTGGGCAGGTCTTGGAAGTGGTGAGAATAGTGTCCATACAGTCTGCAAAGGGCGCAAGCATGGTTTGTTCTCAATGCCTTGTTTCCTACTATTGGTGCGGTTGGAAGTTCAACCACAGGGAGGTTTTCGGTTGTATCCATGGCATCCAAATGCACATAGATCATAGGAATATCAGGGTAGTTATGAGTCGGATGGCCCTGTTCTTCGCAGATGGTGTAAGGAGGGATTTGTTGAGGTTCTGTGGTAGCTTTCGCATTCTTGCCCCTGGCCCTTTTTGGGTGGGGCGATGCCGATGCAGGTGTGGTGGTTGGATTTTGCGGGCCAGGTGGAGGATGAGACTCAATCACAATGGGTTGTACGAGGGTTAAGACTACCTAAGGAATTGGTGGTTGAGCAGGTGAATCAAGGTACCACACAGGAATTCCCAATGTAAATCTGGGTAGGTTTAGGGTGGCCATTACTGGCTTGCTCATGACACCAAGAAAGGAATTGTATGGACTGGAGAGGAGCCCAAATAACTCCCTGATGGTTTGTTGTACAGGAATAAACACCTTATAACCGAAGGTCTGGGGTTACCAACATACTCAAGAAACTTGCAGGAAATCAACTCTAGAGTGCAGTAAAGGAAATAGGAGGATAGAAAAGACTCACCTGATACACGACGATTGATCCTAGCTTGTCCTCTTCCGCTCTGCTTCTCCTCCAAAGCCTTCAAGGATGCTTCTCCTTCACCTGTCAAAACTCAATCTTACAAATACAAGATGATACATATATATAAATGGGCTAGATAAATCATATACAGAATGCTAAAAAATAAATATTTATCAAACCACAATATATGAGAGACATTCAAGACACATATGGAAGAAGGATTCTCTTTATTAACAATAATGAAAGAGTTCATATTACAACCCAATGCCTAAGACAAGGACTCCTCTGCAACCAAAGGATTCTGAGTTCCACTGCTCCAAAGAATTCTGTATGAACTCCACCAGCATAACTTTTCTCTCCAAGTGTATGTGATTAACACCCTCCCCAAGGCCTGTATTTATACTTGGTGAAATAAGGCAGTTTCGAAGGTTGAGAAGGTTAAGACAGTTAAGGTGATTAACGTTAAGTGCTTAACTAATATCAAGTAATCGCGTGTTTTTATTTTTAATGTCAAAGGGACATGTACGCGGGTATCAATACAGGAAACTCGCATATGACATGCGAGTTGCTCTAAGGGTAACCCGCGTACACATCTGTATGCAAGATACAACAACTGATACTTGCGTACAACACGCGAGTTGCATATCTAAATAGTCGCATACATGACTTGACATATCTAACAGGTAAAAATAACCAGCTGGATGGATGATGAATGTAGTTCTTAATAAGCCCATCTATAGTGTTTTGGGAAACCCTCAATCCATAAATGTCCTTTTGTGTGCCAACATGAGGAATGTCAGCACTCAGATGGAGAGGTGCCATTCAGGTGGATAACAGATGCCCCCTAATGTGTGAGGTCAGAGGGAAATGATGGTCGAAATACATTATAATATTTATCTTTGGAGAACTCAGAAATCCCATGGAGCAGAGAGAGTACCTGAAACAAATACATAGTAATGTCATATACAAAGTTACATCTGAGGATGCTATGTTCAATTTACTGGAACACTAGCTCCGTTACAATATTTGAGTACATCATATGATACGGGTATGAAACCACGTATATTACAAAGGTGGATCGAAGCCACAAGATACAATAATGATGAGTCTTCAAAGATCTGGAAGCTGTGTATATGAATAGAACATAATCTTGCGCAAATTAGTCCATAGGTGAGGAACTAAGGTCTTCATAAAGGATCCCAAAGAACCAGTACAATCTAAGCCATGTGAATAAGGGTAAGCTGAAGTCGAACATGGAAAGGATTCAACAGTTTATCAATCAATAGGTGATAATCGACAACTGAAGCAAAGGAATTCACCAATGATGAAAGTTAATCCTGAGGTACAAACATCAAAACTCTAGGTCTTCGTCATCAGGAAGTACCGAAATGGAACCATGCTGTGATAAGGAAGGCAATAGATCCTCCAACAGATCACATGAGTGACTAGGAAATTGGCAAAAGAAGGGAGACACAATAGATAACAGATATAATAATGATGGGATCGAGCTATAGATCAAACATTGGGTAAAGTCCTTGAACAATGAGCACAACACAGAGATGACCCAAGGCAGCGTTTAACTTATAGATAGAACAACTAGACCTATCTGTCATGTAGGATACATGATCAGATTCCCCAAGTATAACAGACAAGAGGAGGAGTAAGAAACTCAAGGTAATAGTTGAATGGAAAAGTAATCACTGAAACATGGATATCGAAAAACAAAGAGTGCTATGTTCAAGGAGGACATGCTGCCATTACTGGAAAAAAAAGAGAAAACTTCTTCCTTACCTTCCTTGTTAAATTTTAACGAGTCCAAGAAAGTAAACTCGGATCCCTCTTCATTTTTTAACAAGCTTGAAGACACGGGAAAATAATGCTTGATAGTGTCACTAATTCATGGATTTAATGAGCCCGAACTATTACATGCTCAGTTGGTGTTTTCACATTTAGAGAGTCTGAAAACTCCAAAGAAGACTCCAGGGGGGTCCTTTTTCGTCCAATTTAGTCTCATGAGGCCGAAAAAGTATAAAACATACCACAAAAGAACTCTCTTAACTTCCGTAGAAGAAAAGGTGAACCTTTTTTGTACTTAGTCAGGGAGGTCCAAAAAAGGTTAAATTACCACCCACCCAACACTCCTTCCAGAACAACATAAAATAGCTTGAGTTTTACGAGTGTGAAGGAAAGCAAGAGCACTAGGAAATATCCATTTGGTTACGAGAAATGGGGCTTACAACAATAAACTCGTTTCTTTGTCCTTAAGTGTTTAACAAGCATGACAAAGACACAAAGTACACTCGGAATCTTTTTCATGTTTAGGTCCAGAGCACGAAAAAGAGAAAACTAAGCTCAAACCGGGTGTTCCTTTTCTGTAACTTTAGTCCCTCAGGGCCGAAAACGTGATAAACCTATACCTGAGATTACTCTTCTCAATTCAAAAAGAAAACAGAGTGATCCTTTCTCGTATTATTCCGCATGGTCCGAGAAAAAGATAACCTACCACCAATGTGGATGCCCGCTCACATATTCTTAACAAGCTTGAATGGACGAGTTAACTCGGCAGTCAAGTCTATTTTGAAGGAGTAAGACCTAGGCCTAAAGAAAATCCATAAGGGTGGGGAGTCCTATAAAGGGATAGCTTGTAAAAAGAGATTCAAAAGAAACTCTATTTGGCATGTAAAATAGCTAAAAGGAGACCCCTCTACCTGAAACAGTTGTGGCATGAGCACCGAAGGACAAGATAGGCTTAGAAGAAGGATAATCATGAAAAAGGGTCTTATCCATGAAATAACAATGGTAAAAAATAGGGAACTAATGGTTAATGATATCATAGTCCGTGGCAAAAGGTTGATTTCTAAGGTTAATGTGGTTTGAATAAAAGGTGCCAAAAATGTATTGGAAATGACAAAACCACCCAATTGGAGCAACAACGCTTTGTAATATTGAAAAACATGTTCCAAAGCATAAAGAAATATGGTATTAGTTGAATGAAATTTAAAACTATATAAAAAGACCCACTTAAAGAAATATAATTTCTATAAATAGTTGAAAAATCAAACAAAACTCACCATTTGAACTTTTGAGCCATAAAAAGCAAGTTTTACCTTCTACCTTTGTTCAATCATTGTGGACAATTGGACCGACGAAATCGAAATCCCCAAGTTGCAGGTAAGCCTACACCCTGAGCTCTTCATTTTGATCCAAGAAATTATCAATTTTGAGTTCGAATTCCATTATTAAAAGCATCCTAAATGCAGCATGGCACGTACGCGGGTTGTTGGTGTGAAGACTCGCGTACATGCGTTCTGTATGTGATTTTCTTAACTAAACAGTCACATACAGTACGCGACCTATCTAAATAGACAATCGCGTGTACTGCGTGGAGGATAAAAGGCTAAATATAGTCAAAAAAATTCAATTTTGATATGGAATCACTGAATCAAATTACTTGTTTTGCTAGGTTAAAGATGGTTCTGGGATGGAGGGAAAGGGAGCACTAAATAATGGACCAAGAAACACTCCAAAGTGTGCCCACTATACAGGCATTGCGAACCAATGGGATATTGAAATTGTTTTGCACATCACCCATGCAGGCCAATGTCCTCATACTTGAGTTCATGGTAAATTATTGGGATCATGACTTGGGGATGTTCAACCTATAGGGTGAAACCTTGGATATTACCATTGAAGACATATATTTCATAGCCGGTCTATCACATCGAGGAGCACCAGTGAACTTAGAGGGAACTGGTAGGGGCGGTGACCCCTTAAGTGTCCAAAACTATATAGATGTATTTTGCACATCGGGTACTCAAAAGAGAGGGAGTTGCATCCCTGTTGTACATATCTGAGACTTTACTCTACAGGTACTTTCTAGTACCATCATGAGAATTTTAGGATCCTCATCTCTACATTTGGCTACATGAAACCAAATGAGGCTGGCAGTTGACTATTTCCACGGTGCTCTCTATGATTGGTGCTTGGGAGTTGTCCCTATCATGAAGAGACAATTGTCCGATTGCAAGAGAGGAAGGAGAAAAAACTTTGGTTATGCAAGCATATTAGTGGCCTTCTTCGAGAGAGAGTACCCACCTTGAGCCCTGCCATACCTCTACCGATCAGATCTCCACGTCAGCCGAGGCTGAGCAGGTGGGAAGACATCTTCCTTCGTCAAGGAGGAGGAGACACGGTACACAGTGTATACGATGATGATTTCTATACCTGGTGGGAACAACAACTACCAGCACTGGAGCAGTTTCTATATGTCGGGATGGACTTTCGAGGTGACCCCGACCTTGTCCTCCCTCCAAGAGGAGCATGGGGAGAGCTAGGTAAATAACTTTTAATTTTTATCATTTTTCAAATTTTTATGAATTTTAAAATGATAGATATATACATATGTACAAGTCTTAATCCTATAAATGTATCAAAATGCAGATATTGGACCAGTCTGCCCTGAAGGGCACCCACGCATGTTCATTCGTCCTATCATAGGTGAAGACCCGAGACTGATTAGGGTTCTAGAGGGCAAGCTGGCCAGGCTGACCCAACGAGTACCTACTTTGTAGATAGAGCATATCCCAACTGCCATGCAGGAGTTTGTAGTTGGAGTTCCACCGGTCTAGCTACGTCTATTTAGGCAAGTGGTCAGAGTGGTACTTGTATATATAGAGGCTGTAGAGGCTTCCAAAGCCGAGGAGGCTGAGGAAGCCAGGGTGCAGAGGGACCATGGGGACCAAGGTGGTCCTGCGCAGAGCTAAGACATTTTGATGGACTACGATCCACATTTTTGTATATTTGTATATGACGGGATCTGAGGATCAGACTTGACCTATCTATAAACAGATATATATATATATATATATATTTGTCAGTTTATTTACAAATGTTTTTTATATGTTTGTTGTATATTTTTATAAAATGTGTGTGAGATGCCAATATAAAATGTAATTAGCATATGCATCAGTCAATGAATTCTGATTTCGTGGAATATGATTGAATGTAATAACTTCAAAATGTCTTTCCAATAAATGAATTTGCATGAACTGACATAATAAAATAGGATTTTGTACATGATAATCTCAATTGAGTTGGGAAACCACCAACTAAGAGTCCAGATGGACCTCAAGCTGGGTGATACCACGTGACAAAGCATCCCATAGGAGCTCAATTATAGCCCTATACTCAGCAACATTATTAGAAGCAGGACCTAGACAAGCGCCTCCCGCGGCAACAAGCTGTCCTGAGGGAGAGAAAATAACCCATGCTTCTGAAGCTAGGTTACAAGTGTGATGGATGGTGCCATCAGCGAACCCTATATACCTTTCAGAAGACATCTGCAACAACCAACAGATAGTATAAAAAACAAAACTGACAACTTGATGTACATAAAAAATTCATACAATAAAAATACAAGAAAAAGTGCTAAGCCTAAGCATAGTACTTCTTCAGGTAGAGCCCATTTCTAGGCTCAGGCAGCTTGTTCCCATCAAAATCCACTAACTCATATGAGCCCTTACTCAATACTTTCGACACGACATAAGGTCCTAACCACATGGCCTTGAATTTTCCTACCCCCAGGGGTTCTTTGTCTTGATCCCAAAGCAATACAAGTTCCCCTTCAGAGAAAACCCTAGGTTTGACTAATTTATCATACTGAGTTTTGACCCTATTTTTATGAGCTTGATTAGGAGTCAGCGCATCTCTACGCTTTTCATCAAGGTGTTCTAAATGTACCAGACATTCCTCAAGCTCAGTCGTATTAGGTAACACATGAATGGCTATCTTTAGAGACGATATTTCACACTCAATCGGAGTAACTGCTTCCACTCCATGAACGAGTTGGAAAGGGGAGAAACCCGTAGCAGTTTTGACATTAGTTTGGTAGGCCCAAAGAGAATGATATAGCATGATGTACCAATTAGAATGGGCTGCATCAATTGTACATTTAAGAATAGTTTTTAAAGTCTTGTTGACAGCCTCAACCTGACCGTTTGCTTGCGAATAGTATGGAGAAGAATTTTCTTGTCTGAATCCGAGCATGGTAGTCAGTTATGTCATCATGTTATTTTGAAAATGACTTCCATGGTCAATGACAATCACTTTGGGTACACCAAACCATGCTATAATCTGATTGAATACAAATAAAGTTGTTGTTTCCCCATCGGCTTTAAAATTAGGCATTGCCTCTGCCCATTTCGTAAAATAGTCAACAACAACAATGATGTATTTATGCCCCCCAACAAAGGTTGGGTTGCATGTCACATAATCAATCCCCCATTTCATGAAGGGGCCTACCGACACAATGGGAAATAACGGAGCAGGATGTGACCGCATCTTCCTGGTGTAAAGCTAACACGGATGACAGCGCTTCACTGCGTCCACACAATCTTTAAAGATTGTGGGCCAGAAATAACCAGCACGTAGTATCTTCTGGGTCGTTGCTAACCCAGATAAATGACCCCCACATGCTCCACTATGGGAATCATTTAGGAAAATCTCCGCTTCCTCGTGGGTAAGGCAACGACACAAAATGGAATCTACCCCTCGTCGATATAATGTATCTTCTATAATGAGGTAGTTCTTGGCATGAAGGCATAATTTACGTCGTTCCTCCCTCGAGGAAGCTGCAGGATACTTCAAAGTTTGGAGATATATAAGAATATCCCCATACCAAGGATCAAAGGTGGATATCAGGAAGATGTGTTCATCTGGGAATGAGTCATCTTCAACGACTACATCTTCTTCAGTAGGAAATTCTGCTATAAGTTCAGCAAAAACTAAGGACTTTTTAGACTTAGCGGACTGGAAATCCAAGTCAAAATATTGGAGAATGACTATCCATTTGTTAAATTTTTCCCCAACAATCTGTCGGGATAAAACATATTGAAACGGATTCACATCTGCCACTACTGTGGTGGTCGTCAGTAAAATGTAGTGGCGTAACCTCTGCACAGCATAAACAGCTGCTAAGGCTAATTTATCAACGTGGGAGTATCTAAGTTCTGGGCCAGCCAAGGCACGGCTAAGATAATAAACGACATGCTATACAAGATTATCGTCCTCCTGGACTAGTACTACCCCAATGGTCGACTCCGACGCATCCAGATATAATATAAAATCCCTAGAATAATCCGGTGGGCATAACAAGGGTGTAGACAACAAATCTTTTTTCAAAGCCTCGAACGCAAGTTGTGTGGTTTCATCCCATACAAATGGGGTGTCCTATTTGAGCAGGCGCATGAAACCTTTAGTAATATTGGCATAATTAACAATAAAACGTCAAAGAAAATTAGACTTTCCTTGCAGGCTTTGAAGTTTCCTGAGAGAGTGAGGAGGAGGCAGATTTATAATGGCCTCAACTTTCAAAGGATCCACCTGGATGCCTCTATTAGAGATAATGAACCCGAGCAATCTTCCTGAATCGACAAAGAATACACACTTGTGGGGATTCAAGCGGATTTTATAATATCTGCATCTCTCAAATATCAACCGTAAATGATCTAGATGTTGAATCCTCTTACGAGAATGTGCGGGCAGATCATCAAGGTATGGTTCAACAATGGCTTTAATGTCATGAAAAGCAAATTTCATAGCCCGTTGAAAGGTTGCCCCGACACTTTTCAATCCAAAGGGAATTTTCTTGTACGCAAAGGTACCCCAAGGACAAATGAAAGTGGTTTTATGTTGGTCTTTTGGTTTTATTTGAATTTGATTGTATCCAGAGAAACCATCCATAACGAGAACACTTCACTTCCCGCACAAGCATCTATAATCTGGTCTATAAAGGTGTGGGATAGTTGTCCTTAGGACAGGATTTATTTAAATCTCTAAAGTCCGTACAAATGTGGATAGTCCCTTGCTTCTTATCAATAGAAACAGGGTTGGATACCCATTCTGTTAAAGCGATGGGATAGATAAAACCAGCCTTCAACAGCTTTTCAACTTCTGCCTTCACAGACGTCGCTTTGCGCAGGTTAACAGGTCTTAACTTTTGTCGAACTGGCTTGGCATTAGGATATGTTCGGATTTAATGTTCAACAATCGATGGATCAATGCCTGGCATCTCCTCATATGACCAGGAAAAGACATCGCAGAATTCCTTAAACAAGGCAGTATAGATGGCAATCTCTTCAGGAGAGCAAGTTGCACCTATGTATATGTTTTCCATGACATCAGGGTTTACATAGATGTTAATGGTATAGTGGTGGAAATATTTGCCATATTCCCCTCGGCAAACATTCCTTCCCTAGGCAAGGGATTGATAGGTATATCAACATATTTTGACAGTCTCAAATGAAACTCTTGGTTTTCTATTCTGCTTAGTTCTGGAAGAAAATAGGATCGATGATGAAGATCCTCACAAATCTTATCACCTGCACTCATGGCTTCCAGAATAGATTCATCGAAAGGTAGAACCATGTCTAAACAATCTATAGAATGCAAAGAGTTTTCCACCCATATGGGAAAATAGACTTCTTCCAGATCATCCGAGACTGTTAGAGGATCTGGAACGGGATCAACAGTGGCTTGAGTGATAGCTTGATAAGCGACCTCCACTGCCGATAAGGGCACTTTCGGTTCATGGGGGGTTGGGAGAACCTAAGGATCAGTCCTATAGACAACCGTAGCTATGGACTTCCCCACACTAGTAGAACCAATATAATTAACCGAGGCTGGAAGATTAAATGTGCCCATCAGTGATGTGTACATTCCAGCCCCCAAGCTCTGTGCAGCAGGTTTGACCTAATCAACCAATGGCATAGCGGACTCATTAGACTCTAAATGACCTTTTCGGGTAAAATCAAGTTGGTCTATAGTAACCAACTTGCCCTCATGTGGAAAAACCACTACACAAAAGACGGCCGACGCAATAGCGGACATCGCATAAGTCCAGTTCCTTCCCAGAAGAAAATTATAGTCCAAAAGAGCATCAATCACTTCTACTTCAACAGACACTACTTTGCCTACCAACTTAATTTCAAAATCCGGCAGGATACCATGCAGACGGAAAGATCTTCCATCAAAAGCAGTAAGCAAAGTGTTTGATGGGACCAGCTCTGGGGATCCAAGAGCTTTCCAACAGGCCAAGGACATAACACATGTAGAGGCACCCTCATCAACAGCTACCCTTCCAATGGTTTTACCACCAAGGACGACATCTATTGATAAGGCTACATGGTAAGGTAGGCGAATTTTAACATCGGATAAATGAAATTTCCCCATGAGACTCAAAGAGTCCATGCTACCTAAAGCTGCTAAGAGAGCATCCTGCTGGGCAGGACAACTCTGTAACACCTCTAAAGCTGACATTGCACACGGGGTTTGAGCTAAATATTCAACCATAGAGTAGTTTGAAGCAGCCCTAGCATTAGGGTTATGCAAGGTCCTCTTGAAGACACCTTTCAGTATCTTTGGCATAGTTTCAGTAGGTTTCTCTATCGTGAGAGGGTTATAAGTTTCACCTATAGCTTTACCCTTCTCAGGAGTCTCTTTCTCATAATTTTTATTCCTTGTCTACAACAAAGTCAAAGATCGAACCATGTTGATATAGTTTGGGTCAAGGGAAGTTTGAGTGCCACCTTCTACATTAGAAGCTGAAGCAGAGTTCTGTCCTTGGGGAAAAGGATCCTTCAAGACAGCCGATTGTTGAGCTTTACGTAGCTTCTGGGCTTGATCCATAACGGGAAAAAGGTGAGTAAGGTGGTCCTTGTGGCACAACTTACACAGGAACTTGACCTTCTTCTTTTCTTCCTTTCCCCCATCAGCATTATTCGCAAGCTTTTGCTTGTTTTGATTTCCCTCTCCCTTCTTGCCTTTCTTCTTCTTCCTGCCGGGCTGCTAGTTTCCCTTCTGAGAGGTTTGTGAAAAAACATTTGCACTCTGGGGGGAGGGGGCAGCCTTTGCTGCCTCCACGGTATACTACTTGACGGACAACTGATGATGTTGTTTAGCCAAAGATTATACGGTGGGAGAGTTGACGGACCCAACCACACCATCGGCATGGGGTCCAGGCTTAAGCTTCTCCGCATCGTGTGTAGGCCTCGGTGCCTCAAATATGATCTCATACAAGATCCCAGATTGTGAATAAATCAAATCCAGTTGCTGGGCCCTGAGAATGGCTTCTTCTTCATTCGTCACTCTTGAGGTGGATACGTCCTTAGATATGTAGGGAAACATGGATTTAAGGAACCACTCTAAAAGGAACTCAGGAGGGATAGTGGCTTTTATAAGGCTCTTTTGCCTCCTCCACTCTTGGATGTGATCTGAGATGTGGGTAGCCTTGTTCTGCCTAAAGGTAGACAACAAGTCCATTCTGAAATCATATCGGATCGGAAGCTAAAAGTGGCTAAGAAATGCACTAGCCAAGTCCCAGAAACTACTGAAAGCAACAGAAGGTAATTCGATATACCATTTTGCTGTCGTACCAATTAAGGTTCTCTAGAATAGCCTCAACCTAACTGAATATTCATTCAACGAATTCGAAGAACACCATAAATGGAATGTGGTGGCATGAGCCCCAGGATCTTCACCAACTTTGCCTTCAAACTTAGGGATGTCTGATGGAAATTTGGTGGAAAACAGGTGGCCACAAGGGGTCATTCCTCACTGGTTCATTCATCAATTTTGACAAATATGGAAAGTTTAAGGTTGCCAGGAATGGAAGTTTGGGTCGAACCGAGGTACTAAATGTGCCAGCCTGAGGATTAGAGGGACCTGCCCCTGAATGCCCATGGGTAAAAGTGGGGTTGCGAAGTGGGAATATTACTCTAAAATGGATTCCATTTGTAAGTCATAGGATTGTGTGTGGGAGGTGTAGTATAAGAAGTTCGGGCTGTCCCCATAGAAGCAGGGGTCTAAAATACAGGAGCCGGTATCCCTCCATTGAATAATGAAAAGGGGGAGCTCATAAACGGAACCGAAATTGGAGTTTGGAAACTTTTCCCATAAGAGGTATTATTCCCAAACTGCACTCCTACATAGGAAGGTGATGGACCTATGTATGGAATGGATGGGGGAATGTGCCCCCCATTCCAAGGAAATCCTTGGACAAACGTCGAGGATCCTACTGGACCGCTTTGGGTAGTATATGGAAAGGAAGAAGGAATGGTAGGTATACTGGGGATCCCAGTAACCATATCACCAGAAGTACCTGCTAGGTTTGACTGAACCAGCGGTTGCACCACCCGGCTCACTGGAGTCAAAGGTGTAGAAGGTATACTAGATCTAGGGGCACTTACTGGGGGAGGTATTACCCCTTCAGCCGAGACGGCTAAGGTGAACACAAAAGGGATTTCTTCCACAGCAGACATGATCCTACCCACAGGGACACCTGAAATAGGTGAATCAAAAGGTCTAACCTAAACGATCACATGATCATTTAAATCAGTCAAGGGGGTGTTAAAGTTCCTTGCAAACTCGTCAGTCTACAATTCTTCTATCTCAACTGTATCAAGATCAAAACAGTTAGCTATTAGTTCTGCTTCACCAAGAACTTCACTTATCCCTACCGGTTCAAATGAACCATCTGTGTCCAATCTCTGCCTTTGGGGTGGAGGTGGAGGCTCCAATGTGACAAGAGGAGGAAGGTTTCTCAACCTTCTTGACCTTCTAATAGGTTGGTCCTCCATGATTAAAAATTTGACAAATCACACCCTAAGGCCAACTAAACACCGGCAAAACCACAAAGCATACACTACAAAAATCCTAAAGCCTCAAACAATCAAACAAGGGTGAAAGATGTACTTTCCCGAAGAAAGATGATGAACGATTACTTGGCATCCTTGAAGTGGTTCTTAGGCACAAGCGGAGGAATCACCCAACCACCCTCCTACACTTACAAGAAGGGTTACCTTCCAAGCGCATTCAAGGTGAACCAGAAATAGCCTTCCGGTTTACCTAGGTATGAACCCTAAAGGTCAAGAGACTAAAGGCTACCTTATCTATATCAACAATCTGGGGGGATAGTCGCAAGCCTGACTCGTACGCATGGGCAGGGTAGCTGAGCCTGAAACTCTGTCTAGGACAGAATCCCCAAATGCATAAAAGTCTTGATTTACATTTTGACAAGGATTCAGAGGGTTATCTCCTCTATCCAATGCCTCCACGCGGCCTCGTGCTTGACTCCCATTTGAGAGGATCTTCTCAGATACAATCGATAAAGTCAAGGATTTACCTAAAGAAAATTCCACTACGTCTGAATTTTAAAACTTATGGGAAGTTTACACTTCCTATCCCACAAGTCTAGCCTAAGCTAGTAGGTGAAAGGCCCCTAAAAACAAAAAATTACTAGTAAATTTTAATTATTGCATTCATTTTTGTTAGAATATAATCCATAGGGATTATATATTGTAAATAAATAAATAAAGAATAGGAAGCTGAACAGTTACGTAGGAATATGGATAGGCTGGTCAGAATCTCAACCACCGCCTGAAATGTATAAATATATGCATTGGCATTCGAATATAATCGAATCGGGAGTTATACCTAACAAGTGGTATCAGAGCGCTGCCATAACTCCTGCTTGTTTCCAGTCTGCTCATTCATCTGCCCTTTCCTCAGTCTGCAGATTGCATGCATTGGTGCATGCGTTGGCTGCTCTAACGCTTCGCTCAGCCCCATCTAGATTTCTACCATATTGCCTTGATGCCCATAAGCTATGACCTTCCTACCCGTGAACACGAGCTGGAGTTTTTTGTTCCATGGTCTGATTTTTGCATAGACTATAATCTGTGCACACTTATATCCTTTTAATGCTGCGTTGAATTGATATCTCACCACTGCGTAAGTTCTGTGGGTTATAAGGAGTCTGTACATTGTTTTGTGGAGATGAATGATTGAAGTCGTCTTGCTATTTTGCTGTTACGAGTTCGTTGAAGACCGGTGATTGAATATTGTTGGTGGAAGATTCATGCTTTTTCTCACTTGTGTGAAGGTAAAATATTGTTACTCCTTGTGATCGTTGGAGTGCAGAAACCCTAAATTTACCCTAGAACCTTGCGTGGAGTTTGATGCGTAAATATTGTTGCATGGATACCTGCCTTCTCTCTGATTCTCTGAAGAAAAAAATGCTTTTCCTGCCCTCTTCATAGTCTACCTTCTGATCTTGGCGCTACTCCTCCCCTCCTCTGCCCATTTTTGTTGGGTGATCTATCTCTGCGCCATTGAAAGCAAATAAAACCCTAATTCTGGGATTTCACACTCATACTAAGTGTGGAAGTATGGTGTATTATTTTCTTGTAAACACTCATCCGAATTGAATACTCATTGGTGTTGGTGATAATGCAGATGCAATTGGTGATACTCCTTATCAGTACGAAGTGTTCCAGGATGTGCTAGAATTAAATCCGTCGTCGCAGGAGGTCAAAGCCGCCCTTGACCGCCTCTCTTGATATAGAGATCTAGCAGCACATTGTGAGCGTTTATGAGATAGTATGCATGTCTCCAAAAAGAGGATGACAGGTCTCCCAGTTGGAACGAGAAACTTCTTTTTGAATATTGCGGAAGAAAATGTTTGAAACCCCACTGTTTTCAAGCTGTTTGAGTCGCTGTACATAGAAAATGTGAGATATAAATTGCAATTGCAATTTCTATCTTAAAGATTAAGCTCATTGGAGACTGAATGGTGAAGCTGTGCGTGAAAGCGTGAATGGTGAAGCGTTGAAGACTGATATACATTACGTTGAAGCTTGCTGAAGCCTGCGTGTGCCTGCCGTGAAGCTGTGCCTGTGTGAATCCTGTGAAGCTGTGCTGGGCCTGAAATGAGTTCGTTGTAAGCTGGGTTGAAGAGTGAGGGCGAACCCTAATTTCTGGTTAATCATTTCTGCTGTAAAATTTACTTCTGTAGCATTTCTGAACTTGAGGCAGTGACCATACTATACGTACTAGAAGAGTGCTATGATTTCCATACGATTCATATTGTCTACATTGTTGATGGTGATAGAATTAATTTGTTGAAGCTGTGAATTTGAAGAGTTCCTAAGACTGCTAAATACTTATCAGTCGAAGGGTCAAATTGCTGCAAAAATGCTGGTGTTTTTGTAATTATTATGCCAGTTTTACAATATTATTGCAATCATCCACCTTCTCCACTGCCATTGTAGAAGTTGATGAGGCAGATGCAACGTAGTTAGGGTTGGAAAACTGAGCATGAGCCTGAAGCTGAGTCTGCCTACACCTCTCTCATGGGATATATTGTGACCTGATATATGCTGACTGATATATTATGACTGATATATGTATGCTGCGTTGAAGAATAATGTATGCTGATTAGTGCACTAGTGGAAGTGTTGTGTGTAAAGAGTTCCATCTCTTGTGATCCATGTAGAGAAAAATCCTTGTGTTTCACACCATTACCAATTGCATAAAGACCCTGAAGGCTGCGAATTGGTACTGAATTTCTTCTCCCTGAATTGCTGCGAATTGAAGCTGCGATACTATCATTGTATCACTTTAAAACCTGAAGTTGAGATTGTAAATCACCTTGGCAGAGACTGTAGACCTGCAAGGTTATTATTTTTTTCTATTTCTCTTTGTCATATCAAGTTCATTATTATAAATTACACTAACAGTTGTAAAGATGCAATCTTTGGCATCAATAGTTGGTACCACTCTCTCGGGAAAAGATCATTCCAAAGGAGAAAGGAGCAAGAGAGGCAGAGGGAGAAGAAACTTCAGAGGCAGAGGGGGCAGAAACAACTTCATCAAAAGATCAGATTTGTAGTGCAAGCGTTGTGGAAAGACTGGGCACACTTTAGATCAGTGTTGGGCTTCATGGGACTCCATCAAAGACAAGCATAACCAGAAGAAAGATGACCAAGATGCTAGTAACTCTTCTGATTCTTGTATTGTTGCACATTGTAATCTTGGAATTAATGAAATGACTTCACTTTCATCTTACACTGAATGTTGTCTTCTTGATACTGGTGCAACATCACACATGAGTTTCAGAAAAGACTATTTTGAAGAACTTAATGAAACAATAGATGTCATAGTTTACTTTGCAGATAAGTCAAGTCTTAAACCAAAGGGAATGGGCACCATTCGACTGAAGATGCCTGGATTCCCTGATTTCTTGTTGAAGAACGTTCTCTATCTTCCAGAGTTGCAGAGAAGCCTGCTTTCCTTGGTGGAGATTTGATAGCGAGGCCATTCCATCCACATGTTTGATGGAATCATTGAAATAAGAAATTCCTCTGACAACCAAGTCATCATGACTGGATACAAAGATGGAAAGCTGCTGAATCTCAAGGGTTCATACGCAACATTTCAGAACTATGCATACCTCTCTCAGCATGGAGAAGGTAATATGTCATCTAGCTCATTATGGCATGCAAGATTTGGTCATCTAAATTATAACAGTCTTCGTTTGTTGAGAAAGAATGGTGTATTTGGTCTACCCACCATTCCCAAAGAGAAGAACAAATGTGATGCATGTATATTAGGGAAACATAGTAAGCTGCCATTCCATGAATCTAATTTCAGAGCAAGTAGGAAATTAGAATTAGTACATTCTGATTTATGTGGCCCAATGCCAACTCCTTCAGAAAATGGGAATAAGTATTTTATGACATTTGTTGATGACTACTAAAGAATGTGCTGGATTTACTGTTTAAAGACAAAATCAGAAGCATTTCAAACATTCAAAGACTTTCATGCATTGATAGAAAAACAAGCACAATCAAAAATTGGTACACTTCGTACTGATAATGGGAAAGAATACACTTCAAATGCTTTTGAAAATTATCTTCGCCAACATGGAATTGCACATCAGACTACAGTTCCCTACAATCCTCAACAAAATGGTGTAGCAGAAAGAATGAACAGAACCATAATGAATATGGTTCGCTCAATGATGTTTTTCAAGAATGTAAAACTAATGTTTTGGGGTGATGCAGTAAAATGTGCAACATATTTGAGAAATAGAAGTCCCTCAAACGCTCTTGATAACAAGACTCCACATGAAATGTGGTTTGGCCATCTCCCTTCAGTCAGGCATCTCATTTTTTTGGTTCCACCTGTTATGCCTTGATTCCAAAGGAGCAAAGAAAAAAGCTTGGTGCTCGAAGCAGAAGATGCATTTTCCTAGGGTACAAAGAATACTCCAAGGCATACCGTTTGTATGATGAGGTAATCAAGAAGTTTTTTATTTCCAGAGATGTCATTTTTCTTGAAACTAATGAAAATGACCAGTCCATTGAGAGACAACGTGATCATTTGGAAAGCTATCCTCATCCAAAGACGTATTCTGAAAATGAATATGAAATTCCAAACCTTGAAGGGGGGATTCCTATTCTGGATTAACCTTTGGAATTTCCATATGAAGCACCAACTCCCCCGCATGAAGAAGTTCCTGCTACTTCACTTGAACAAGAGGTTCAACTGGATGATGTGATTGAGAGAATTGAAAGACTCTCAATCAATGATGAAGCAACAGCAGCTGATCAACCAGGACCATCACGAAATATTCCTAAATGGGCCACAAAGACACTTGAAAGTGTCCATCCGGATGAAGTTGGAAAGACGGGAACGAGAAGTTCGAAAAGACATGAAGATGGAGGAGGAGCAGATAATTCAGGTGATGACATGGATGTATCATTTGATTGTGAATTTAATTTATCTGCTAACTTTGAACCAACTTCCTTTGAAGAAGCTATGTAGAATGAGTATGCTGCACTCATGAAGAATGGAACTTGGAAGCTGGTTGACCCTCCAGTTGGAACCAAACCAATTGGCTGCAAGTGGGTGTACAAGAACA
>LPNX010716052.1:177179-192318 GCA_001517045.1 Pseudotsuga menziesii
AAAATATGTGGCTGCAGCTGAAGGAACGAAAGAAATAGTATGGCTTAGGAAGATACTTGAAGATTTGCAAGAAAAACAAGAGAACTCCACTCCATTGTTGGTCGACAATACTTCTGCAATCAAGCTGGCTAAGAATCCTAGATTCCATGATCGAACCAAACACATCAACACAAAGTATCATTTGATTCGACATCATGTAGAGGCCAAGGCAGTCCATCTTCGACATTAGTCCACAAATGATCAAATTGCAGACATATTCACCAAAGTGCTTAGATGAGAAAAGTTTGAAAGATTCAGAAACATGCTCGGACTTACGAACACCCCTTCGGATTAAGAGGGGGATTGTTAGAATATAATCCGTAGGGATTATATATTGTAAATAAATAAATAAAGAATAGGAAGCTGAACAGTTACGTAGGAATATGGATAGGTTGGTCGAAATCTCAACCACCACCTGAAATGTATAAATATATGCATTGGCATTGGAATATAATCGAATCGGGAGTTATACCTAACAATTTTAAAGGGTTGTTTCTTACTCAGAAGGAAATGGAAGCTGAACAGTTACGTAGGAATATGGATAGGCTGGTCGGAATCTCAACCACCGCCTGAAATGTATAAATATATGCATTGGCATTGGAATATAATCGAATCGGGAGTTATACCTAACAATTTTAAAGGGTTGTTTCTTACTCAGAAGGAAATGGAGTGATGTACTTGTGGTGTTTTTGACTCGATAAGAAATAAATAAAAGTAAAGGTGTATTTTTCAAAGCAAATTACCACTATTAAAGAAAACTTCTTTTTTTTCTAAATATATATTGATGAACTAATGCAAACGATAAAAGAAACTAAGCCTATATTTTTTGTAGTTTTTGAGATTATATTTTAAAACTGAAATGAAAACTACTTATGCAAAAGCTTGACAATGTTTTTCTTTTCACTTTTTAAAATTGCTCAAACTCTACCATGCACCTAAAATGCACTAAAACTTGAGTATACTTGGATGCAATCAACTGTATAAAAACAAAAAATTGAAGTAAAACAGGCTAACAAAACCAAGAATCCACCAACAAAGGCAAACCGGGTACCCTAGTTTGGGTGCACACAATGACACAGATCACCGCAAACTCATAAGGTAAGTGACAACCAACCACTATCAAAAGATGGACTGGAAAAACAATGCCCAAGACCCTGATCACTGATCTAGACAGAGACACTTCACCCTATAACCCAAACAGGCCAAGCTACTTCAACATGCAAACAGAAAATAATCCAAGCAAAAGAAACCCAAGGGATTTCGAAAAAGCACACAGTGTGGTCACAAAAGTATTCAAACTAACAGCGCAGTATCTATAAAGAAAGCCAATTGACATACAGGAATTATGCAAAGACAGGGACAAGAAAACCCTAACTTAAAAAATCCCTATTTCCAGGAATGTACGCGACTGTATATAAGGGCAACTCACGTACTGTACGCGACTGTCCAAAAGAGCAACCCACATATGCAGGCCTTTGTACGCGACTGTTCAGAAGAGAAACCCACGTACAGGTACAAAAATTTTCTCAAAAAACAAGAAAAATTCACAAGACCTTCAAATACTGTGATAAGTATGAACCAGGATAAAATACCACACACCAATTTCAAAGCAAAGACTGGTCAGGGGTGACGGAAACAACCTACAGCAGTCTGGGCTCCCCAGCGGAGTCGCCAGTTCTGTTGTACAGGAATAAACACCTTATAACTGAAGGTCTAGGGTTACCAACATACTCAAGAAACTTGCAGGCAATCGACTCTAGAGTGCAATAAAGGAAATAGGAGGATAGAAAAGACTCACCCGATAGACGACGGTTGATCCTAGCTTGTCCTCTTCCGCTCTGCTTCTCCTCCAAATCCTTCAGGGATGCTTCTCCTTCACCGGTCAAGACTCAATCTTCCAAATACAAGATGATACATATATATAAATGGGTTAGATAAATCATATACAGAATGCTGAAACATAAATATTTATCAAACCACAATATATGAGAGACATTCAAGACACATATGGAAGAAGGATTCTCTTTATTAACAATAATGAAAGAGTTCATATTACAACCCAACGCCTAAGACAAGGACTCCTCTGCAACCAAAGGATTCTAAGTTCCACTACTCCAAAGACTTCTGTATGAACTCCACTAGCATAACTTTGCTCTCCAAGTGTATGTGATTAACACCCTCCCTAAGGCCTGTATTTATACTTGGTGAAATAAGGCAGTTTCGAAGGTTGAGGAGGTTGAGATAGTTAAGGTGATTAATGTTAAGTGCTTAACTAATCTCAAGTAATCGCGTGTTTTTATTTTTAATTTCAAAGGGACATTTATGCGGGTATCAATATCGGCAACTCGCGTATGACACGCGAGTTTCTCTAAGGGTAACCCATGCACACATCTGTACGCGAGATGCAACAACCGATACTTGCATACAACACGTGAGTTGCATATCTAAATAGTCGCATACATGACTTGACATATCTAACGGGTAAAAATAACCAGCTAGATGGATGATGAGTGTAGTTCTTAATAATCCCATCTATAGTGTTTTGGGCAACCCTCAATCCATAAATGTCCTTTTGTGTGGCAACATATGGAATGTTGGCACTCGGACGGAGAGGTGTCATTCAGGTGGATAACATGGTTGTATGTGGGGATGAGGTTGTAGTTGTGGCTGCGCATAATGTTGTGGTTGCGGATGATGTTGCGGCTGTTGTTGATGTTGCGGCTACGGATGTTGTTGTGGTTACGGTTGGGGTTGTGGTTGTAGTTGTTGTTTGGGTGCAGTGATGTTGGATGAGAGCATGCACAAGTTCGCAGTCTCGTTTGGTGTCGATGGCGGTGACACAAAGGGGAAAGGATCTGTCATGGTGGTATCGAAAAACAACCCATGGCCCACAATCAACAATGGGGAGGCTGGTATGTTGTCAACCATGGTGTTGATTGCAGGGACAACATTGGCATGTGTGGTCATCCCTTGTGGATCAATGGTGTTGATCGTAGGGATAACGTTGGTGGGTGCTGTTAATCCTTGTGGATAATGATAAGTCAGTTGATCAACCATCACGATATTCCCTTCATGGGAGAACATCATGAGACAGAAGACAGTTGATGTGATAGCTCTCATGGCATACATATAACTTCTTCCAAGGAGAAGGTTATATTCCAATTGAGCATTGACAACCTCTATGTCAATCAGAACTATCTTCCCAGCTAATGTGATGAGGACATGGGGGAGGATTCCTTAGGCTTTAGTAGGATGGCCATCATAAGCCCACAGAGTTGTGGAGGATAGTTGGAGGATTGGGGATCCAAGTTTCTACCAAACTAGGGTAGACATAATGCATGTGGATGCCCCCTCATCCACTATGCGTCGGTGCACAACCAAATTCCGGATAGACACCAGGATTTGAAAGGTAATGGTTGATGACATTTACGGTTCTCCATTCTCTGTGTCGAATGTGATCAACTTGGAGTCGGAGGGGTCTACAACCCCAAGGGAGGATAGTAAGGCTTTCCACTGCATTGGGCATGTTTTGAGTACCTCAAGAGTGGACATGGCAGTAGGCGTTTGGGCCAAATCATCCACTATGCTGTAGCTGACAACAACTCTAGTCGTGGCATTATTGGAAACCCGACATATGGGGGGGTGCAGGAATGGAGGTAACTGAAGAGGTGCATTGACTGTTTTAGATGTTGATGTCACTGATGTGTCAGTGGGTTCGGTGTTGGTTTCGTACTAATTTCATCTAGTTTGTAGATTGACCTCTTCAATTTTCATAGCTAGCAGGTGAAGGACACTTGTTTCTACCGTGGGAGGTGCCCTCGGAGTGTTGGGAATGGGTTGGGGAGGGGGTGTGGTTTCAACCCATCCTTGGACTGGTAAAGGGTTTTGAAGCACCATAGGAGGAGGTCCTTATGGTGCCAGGTTGGTTTGGGCTTGGTCCGTTGTGTTGGTGTCATGTTGAACCTCGTTCTGAATGGCCTGCTTAGTGCAACCCATAAACGGACACTCGAATGTGTAGTGCCCGTAGACCTCACAGAGTGTGCATGGTTGGTTTATACGCAATGAGGCATTGCGTCTCGATGCATTTGTCCATGGAGGATTTTGGGGTGGCTGGTTTGCCACGGCATTGTTGGGGGGGTTTGGTTGTTGACTTCCTCCCTGTGGTTGATTGTTTCCTTGGTTCCAGGGTCGGTTATTCCTAGATTTTCCTTGTTGATTATTGGGGGCTGGTTGGTTGGGACGGTTTTGTTGTGCAAACACTTGTCCCAATGGAGCGGGTGGAGTAGGGGCGGGAGCTTGAATCGCTTGCACTGGTGGTGCATAGTATATTTGGGTGGGTGGCGGTGCCACAAATGTGGGAATTTACCCCACGTATTGCTGTGTTGGCCAAGCCAAGGCCTGAGCCTACTGCGGTGGCATGGGTTGTGCGTAATAAGTTGCGGCTCCGGACTGGGACATCATTCTTGCATAGTCTGGAATTTGGTTTTGGTAGGAAGTACTAGCAGCGTTGCTTGGTTGTGGTGGTATTGTAGGTGGTGTCGGACGGTGTTGTGGTTGGTGGGAGACTGAGCCTATGATGCCATCTGCAGCATGGGATGCCCCCGATGCATCCCAATAGGAGGTACCCGCATGGGGAGCGTCTGGAATAACGGTGTAAAGGTACCTAGACTGTGCATAAATCAGATCAAACTGTTAGGCTTTCAAGATGGCTTCCTCTTCATATTGAGGACATTCAGATGCGATGTCCTTTGCTATAGGTGGGAGCAAGTTTTTAAGGAACCAATCCAGGAAGATCCTGTCATCGATTTGGATCTTACACAAACTACGATGTCGCCGCCATTCATGGATGTGGTTGGTTATGTGGGTCGCAGTATTTTGGTGGCAAGATAACAAGATCTCCACCCCTTCGTCATATATGATGGGGAGTTGGAAATATTGCAGAAACATGAAAACCAGGGAGTTGAAATCTGGGTACTTGGCTTGTGGTAGCTCAATGTACCACTTGGTTGCAGCACCTATGAGGGTGCGTTGTAATAGTATTAGCCTGATCGAATCATCTATGATGTTGTTTGATGAGCACCATAGATGAAATGTTATGATGTGGTTTTGGGGGCACTCCCCTTCCTTCCCTTCAAACTTGGTAATGTCTGAGGGGAGTTTGGTCGGCATGGGAGGCCAAAAAGTTTGATAGCATATAGGGTCATTTGTTAACCGAGCCAAATCAGGAAATTTGAGACGTGCCATGAAAGGAAGGTTTGACCCCAGGTTGATGTGATCTGGGGCAGCCATGGTGGTGGAGTTTGCAAGTGCATAATGCACCTGCATAGCTGGGGGTACTTGTGGCGCCATTGTGGATGGGCCAGTGCCCCCAAGTGTGGTGGGAGGGACAATGTGGGTGGAAGGGCCACTGCCCCCATGTATGACATGAGGGGTAGTGTAGGTGGAAGGGCCACTGCCCCCCTGTGTTACAGGTGGGATAGCTGGGGTGGTCAATATGGGTGGTGGCAGCTGACTTATGATGCTTTACATGACTGAGCTTGGGCCACCTGCAGGGTTGTTGGTGATAGTTTGTGGTGTGGACATGGGTCCACTAGCAATTTCTATGCCAAAAAATGGATCCGGGTTTGCACCATCCATGGGGCTTGATGGTGCAGTGTGCAGGTCTGGTTCAGACTGATATGGGTCTGAATCTTAATCAAAGGCTGTGTGGCCTTCTAATGGTGTGGGAGGTCATGGAGAATGGTCTTGACGATGTCGGTTTAATGACCGAAACTATGGTGGTTCACCTCTTAGGTGTGAGGAAGAGTGTGAGGGATCAATTGTGTTAAATTTGAATGTCAAACTGGTGGTAATGATTATTGGACCCTCATTTCAATGGCTTCCTATTGGCTATAGGTGGTCACTCGGCCACCAAGACTGCCAGAAGACAGTGCTTGGATTTTTCCTCATGGGCGTGCTACTCAATCGGTGGGGGTGGTTGCCCGTTTCACTTGGAAATTCCTCTCAGTGGCTAGCTACTTTGGGGTTCTCATGGTACTCCTCACAATGATTTTCTGGGCTGATGCCAAGTACTTTCCACGGTTAAGTTAGTCAGGGAATTATGTCCTCAAAGACTGCATATTTTTATCTTAGTGTAAATTTGTAAATTTTAGTGGCTCTCTCAACGTCATGAACTAAGTTGGGTTGATTTACATGGTATGATGTGTATGTCTTTTTGTTTTTCTGTTATCTGGTTGCTGCAAATGGTTTATGAATATTCTGCAGAGTTCATATCATTGTGGATGGAAGCAGTAAATAAACAGAAATTTTGTAGACATGTACCATTTTTTATCCTGAATTGTGATAGCCTGACTAGGTGACTACCTTACACCTATATTCTTCTTCAACCAGGAGAAGGTGTTGGGCTCTCAACACAATGGGGCTAAGCACATCCGTAGATCCACAGGTCACCTCCCGGATGCAAGGTTGGTCAACAGGGAGGACACTGAGCACCTTGAGAAGCCCTCCTTCTCTACCCCCTCTACCTTCCAAGTCACCTGTTTTTAGTGGTTTTGAACAATATTGGGTGAAGTGCCTATTGCTATACGAGCTATTCCCTTCCTCTTATCCTAGAATACCCCAAAGGGTGATGACTGGGTAGAGGAGGAAGGGTAAGCAAGATTGTTAATTTTAAATGATTTTTAGTCAAACTATATTCATTAGCCCATTAAAAATTTAATTTACACTTTGTTTTGTACATGAAATTGTCGTTAACATAAACAAAAACAGAAATCAAACAATTTGGATGGATAGAGGCGCCTGAACTGCACTGACAGTCCTTAATTATTAAAAACCCAATTCTGAGTGATAGATCGCACATTTCAGATCAAATGTGGTGGGGGGTTTCCAAATATTTCCAGAAACAGGCGAGGGGGTCGCTCAAATTTTGCAGATAGAAGCAGGTTGTCTTTTGGAAGGGGGTCACACCTTTCGAGGGTAAAAGGGCGACCTGGTCGCACTTGTGAGGCCCAAATGAGCAACCTGGTCCCCTGTTTGGGCTCGATAAGTGCGACCTCCTCCGGTAGGTGAGATTTTTTGATCCTGAGTCAGATCTGGCCGACAGTAACCTGTACTGTGGTCAAATGGACTCGGATTTTCATTGTGGAGGCTTGGCAATAACAAAAACTATACATAAACAATATTTTAAACTAGATTTGACAGAAAATTTGACCTAGGGCAAAAAACTAAACTAAAACTTGAAATTTTAAAAAAATAGACCCAGGGATCCTGTGGGATCGACCTGGTATGGTCGCCAGTACTGTAGCAGGGATTTCTCCCTTGCTATAGGGAAGGAATGTCTACCTTCTATCTATAGGATGGAAGGGTAGGTTCCTGGTGGTGAAATGCAGTAAAAACGGATAGAAAGAAAAATACAACGGAAAGAAGAGAAATGGTTGGAAACCCCTCTACAAACACTGTTAGGGTTTAGCTCCAACTACCTGCAAACAAATGTTAGAACATAAATACCTGCAAAAACATGTTAGAAACAAACCTGCAAACAAACATGGGTTCAGAAGAAAAAAAACTAAGCAAACTACCAAAGCAAAGACATAAACAACAAGCTATACCTTCTCTTTGATGGAATGGGCCACCATGCCCTAGCTTGGAGAAGCACCTCTATTGGATGGGGGAGCTATGGTTCAATGGAAGATGGAGGAGAGGGAGTGTGGGTGGCTTGAGAGACAAAGGGTCTCAAGGCATCCACTCAGGTAGCATAACAGTATGCAAGGGAGAATTGTTTTGAGAGTGAACCCCACCCCTCTATTTATAGCTTTTTTTAGGCTTTTTAGGGTTTTGAGCCCCTGGTTGGGGATTTAGCCCCCTTTTTAGGATTTTATCCCCTTCCGCCCTATCTTTAGCTCCTTTTAGGCTTTTTAGCTCCTTTGAGGGGTTTTAGCCCCTTTTTTGGAGGCTTTAGCCCTTAGGAGAACTGTTTAGGCTCTTTTTGGGGGTTTTTAAGCCCTTTTGCTCATTCTTAATCCTTTTTGAGGGTGTGGAGGTCCAATGGGGTGAAATGAGGGTCGTGCATGGGTGTCCTTGGGTGGTGTAGGCCATGTAGAGCTGAGTGAGGGATTTTTTGGATTAACAGGACTTGCAGGATATTACAGGAGATTCATTAAAGGACTCTCCAAGGTTGTACATGTCATCACTTCCTTGCAAAGGAAGGGTATAAATTTTGAATGGACATTGAGGTGTGAAGAAAGCTTCCAGCAGTTGAAGAATCTTCTCACAAGTGCACCGGTATTGAAAGTTGCAGACCCATAAAAATATTTTGTGGTGTGTACTGATGCATGCAGACAAGGACTAGGAGGAGTTCTTATGCAGGGAAACCATGTGATATGTTACGAGTCAATAAATTTGAAGGAGCATGAGAAGAACTATGCCACTCATGATCTTGAGCTTGCAGCCATAGTACATGCTCTCAAGATGTGGAGGCATTACTTGATGGGCAGGAGAATCGAGCTAAGGACAGACCATTGTGGTCTGAAGTACTTGTTTGATCAACCAATGCCAAATGCTAGGCAAGCTAGATGGTTGGGTTTTTTATGTGAGTTTGATTTTGAAATCAAGCACATAAAAGGAAAGGAGAACAAGGTAGCTGATGCACTCAACAGAAAGGTGCAGGAAATTCATGTGGCATCTCTTAGTATTTTCCAGTCATATTTGAGGCAGTAGATTGTTAGTCATACTGTTGGAGATGAACTGTACAATCACGTAAAAGACAAATTGCAGCAGTAAAGTATTGAGAAGAGGTATGAGGGATATAAATTGGAAGAAGATGGACTTCTTACCTATAAGAATAAAGTCTATATTCCAAATATAGCAGATTTGAGGAGAATGGTTATGGATGAGATCCATCAAGCTCCATATTCTGGTCATCCACGATATCCAAAGATGATTGCTACAGCTAGAAAGTATTATTTTTGGCCAGGAATGAAAAATCATATGGCTAAATATATTTCAACATCCATGAAATGTCACCAGGAAAAGGTTGAGCATCAACACCCAACAGGTTTGTTGCGTCCTTTACCAGTTCCTGGATGGAAATGGGAAGTTATTTCCATGGATTTTATTACAGGATTTTTGATGACTTGGAGACATGATTCCATCATGGTTGTGATGGGCAAGTTGACAAAGGTAGCTTATTTCACCAGTTAAGTCTACGCATAAGACATATGAAATTGCAAAGATATTCAAGAAGGAGATTTTCAAATTGCATGGATTTCCTAAGGCAATAGTCTCTGATAGAGATGTCAAGTTCACTTCCAATTTTTGGAAGGGTTTGTTTGCAGATTTGGGTACAAAGTTGAACTTCAACACTGCCTACCATCCTTAGACTGATGGACAGATAGAGAGAGTAAATCAAGTGCTTGAAGACATGCTTCGCATGTATGTGATGGACAAACCAACCAAGTGGGAAGATTACTTACACTTGGTAGAGTTGGCATATAACAATGGACATCAAGCATCATTGGAGATGAGTCCATATGAAGCTTTGTATGGCAGAAGGTGTAGGAAACCAATGACATGGGATAATTTAGTGAACAAGGTTGTGCTTGCGCCAGAATTGCTCAAGGAAGTGGAGCAAGAGGTTGTAAATATTAGGCAAAACCTGAAAGAAGCTTGGGACAGACAGAAAAGCTATGCAGATAAGCATAGGCTGAAAAGATATTTCAGTGTTGGGGATCATGTTTACCTCAGAGTTAGGGCAAAGAGGAGTTTTTTGAAGCTTGGAAGTTGTGCCAAGTTGTCACCTAGATATTTTGGGTCATTTGAAGTGCTTGAAAGAATAGGGCCAGTTGCATATAGAATTGCATTTCCTACTAACACTAGAGCTCATAATGTTTTTCATGTTTCTTTGCTTAAGAAATATGTACATGATTCTAACCATGTGATAAATTGGGATGTGATTCAAGTGGAACCCGAGGGAGAGTTCCAAATTGATCCAATGCGCATTCTCGACAGGAAGGTCACAATGCTCCGAAACCAAGCCATAGGGTAGGTAAAGGTGTAATGGGAGAACTACGGTCCTGAAGAGGCTATGGGGAGCTAGAGGATGCCATGCAATTGGAATATCCATTTTTGTTCGATTCTACGGAGCACTGAGGCAATGCTAATGTAGCATTTTGTTCAATTTTGTAAAGCACTGAGGACAGTGCTATTAAAGGGGGAGGGGAATGTAACACCCCAGTTTTGACCCCGTTTGCATTAAATGTAAATGATGTATATATTGTAATTAATCGTGGTGTGGAGCTAAAGGCTAAAATCCCCACCATGGATTATCATTTTATGTTCCAGTGATTAAAATCATTGCTGATGGTATTTTGTGCTAGCTAGGAACGTTATAATTATGGAAACCATGTACATATGCAGTTTAATCAAAATGCCCACAACCAGCTATGTCAATGCAACCATAATGAGAAGGGGCATGATTTCCTAAGGATAGGAAGAGGTGGGGTATTTAACCTTTACGACCAATGGGGAAAAGCCAAATGTCAAAGGGAGAACCCACCAAACTGTCAACTACCTTTCTTGTCTTATTCACTCAATCATTTATTACTGCCAGAAGTTGGTTGATTTGGTTATTGCATGGGATGGGCAAGGTATGATAGCCCAAATTCGAATTTGAGAAGCCATCAGTTTTTGGAAAACACGTTTTGACTCCTTGGGAAAGCAAAAACCCAAAACTATATGCCATTCTACCATGCTTTCAGGTTTTGGATGTTTTCCTCACCATTTTTCCTTCACGTGAGCTCTCTCAGGCATTCAAAACTTCTTGTGTGTGTTTGCATTCCACGTTTTTGGTTGTTGGCTTCATTTTTCCCATGGATGGGAGGTCGTTTTTGTAATGCCATGGATTGGGTTGGTTTTCCTCACGTTTTTGGAGCTGCCGGTGCATTTTCCACTCATGTTTCTGTAGTTTCATGTGTTTTCACCATGGCTGTGAAGTGTTTTTGTTAGCTTCTAGTGGTTGGAATCTTTGCTGGGCATTTTGGTGTCATTTCCACATGCCCATGGTGGGGAATTTCGTTGTTTAGTGTTTCCCAACAAGTGGGAGAACAGAGCCACGAATTTTGGGTGATGTTGAGGTCGCTTTGGCCATGTTAGGGCCATAAGCGTCTCTAAAATTTGAGTTGCTCGGACTGAGTTGTTTCTACCCAATTTCCATACCCGAATTTGGTCTTTGTGGTGTTTTTCCTTTAGTCCATAACTATTATTGTTGTATGTTAATTATTTATGCATCTGTGTATGCTTATTTCCAATGCATTTTATTTTATGTTCATGGGGCTAGATTGCCCGGATTGTTGGCATTATAGTCACGTCCTCTCACCAATAGAAGGGTAGGGACGTGACAGTATCATGCTAATATGACATTAATTTTAGGTTTTAAAAACAATGCTTAAGCTTAAAGTGTCATGTCAATATAAGTGTCAAAATAATATGACACTAATGTTTTTTAACACGTTAAATGGATTGATTTATTTATTTAAAGAAAGTTTTCACTACCCATAATACATTCAAGGGACTTTTTTTATTTATAAGTTATAAATTTTTTATTTTTAAATAATTAATTTATAAGTTATAATCTTTTTATTTTTAAAAAATTGGTTTTTAATGTTGTTGATAGTTTAAGATTTCGAAAAATAATACATTAATTAAAAAAAATGACAATTTTAATTATATAACAAATGTTTTTAAAAATTATTTATAGGTTTATGGAAAACATCTTACTTATCATTTTACCATAAATTAAACATTAATTAATAATAAAATATAAAATTAATTATAATATATTATAAACCAAAATTATATATATTATATTATAAACTAGGTAATTAATAAATTTTAGAATTGAGAATTGATTAATAATGATTTGTTTCTTACAGTATAGATTTAATTAGAGTTAAATGTAATATATTATAACTTTACTACAATGAAAATTTAGAGTATAGAATTTCTAAATTTAAATTTAGTGTATTATAAATTAGAACTATCTTAAATATTAAATATATTAAATCTTTGGAGGTGGAAACATTTCTTTCTTCCGATTTAGAATTATAAAAAAAATTCATTTCAAAGGATTTGATCATTTTGGTTACTTTTGATGTAATAATAATTTCATTTTAGTCACTTTTGATACAAGAATAATTATGACCTTCATAAATTGAAATTTGAAATAAAAGTGAAATTTACTAAATATAACCGAGTATTGATAGTTATGACTAGTTGATTGAATTTTGAAATAAAAGTGAAATTTAATGAATTGAATTTTGAAATAGAAGTGAAATTTAATAATAGTAAAATCTTAAAATCAAATTTTGAAATCTCTTTAACTTGAATTTTTTAACTCTCGAACATGTCAAATTCCTCACCTTATCATTGAATTTGCATGCCAATATTTCTTGGCTAATTAATCACCCTATCATTGAATTTGCATGTTTCTCGGCCAGTGTGGAATAAGGGGGGATGTGTGTAAACAAGAACGTCGCTTTCGTCATCAGTATTTATAATAGCATTTCAAGAACATGGTTGTGGTTATGAATCTTTACAAAACCATTTCAAGAACGTGGCTGCGGTCACAGATCATTATAAAACCATTTCAATTCAATGTGTGTGACACATTCAAAGTAGTTACATAGCTAGTGACCACTAACGCTTTAACGCCATGCATAATGGTTTTGTCCTTTCATCTTCCAATTCTCTGACCAGGGATTCTTGGTGCGGTGTAAGGACCATCCAAAACAGTTTGATGGTAATAAATTTGTACAATATTAAGAATATATGGCAACGTTCTAGGTACTATTTTGAATGATGCATATACTCTTTTAAACAAATAATCCATTTTCACATCAATTTTTTTTATATATGCTGGTACATTGAAAGAGATTGATGTGCACGGAATGAGTTAATGCATTTTGAAACCACTATGGAATCGAAAGGTCCCCTTGTCTCAAAGTAATGTACTCACTAAATCACTAGGCATTTGACAGGTGTACTCCATGGTTTAATGAGCATGCTTAAATACAAACGACATCTTATCTCTACTATAGTTTATAGGCCTCATTGGCCATGGAACTTGTTTATCCAACCATTCAGATTTAGATCCTCCTTTCTTTTACATTGGCGTGTACTATTAATAATATCAAGGTCACCGTCAAGCGAGACACCAGTTGGTGTATGAGACCCCCTTGTTTGTGGGACAAGGGACCCCCTCCACCCAATGATTTAACTACTAAAGTTTATAGAGGTGTACATACCCTACCCTCTTTGGATGTGAACCTGTGACCTCCTAGGAGAAAACATATGCTCTTAACAATTAGGCCCACTAGTCCTCGTTCAAAAGATTATGCTAGGAGTGTGTGCAAGATGAAGTGCAACTTGATTCATGGCCTTTATTTAACACCATCTACCTCGTCGGTGGTTAATAAGGGATCATAGTTCCACTCCTGCTAAATGCAACATGTTTCTTAGTTGAATAGAGAAAGTGAATATACTCACAAATCATAAAATATATAATGATTAAATTTAATAATTTTTTTTTGTTACTCTACTTCATGATTGGAATTGTTAAGTTATTGCTCTAACAACATACTTACATTAATTCATAAAATGATCTTAAATATATTAAAATAGATTTTTCTTAATGGATTTACTTATAAACCAGCATAGATCCATCTTAAATGTGGATCTAGAAAGCATCGAGAGGGATCCAATTTCTTTAGGTGTAAGTTATTTTTATGCTAAATTTTTAAATGTTAATAAAATAATTACACCTCAAACTTTTTTATCCCTTTAGTGTTTGGTAAATCCGCATTTAGCATGGATCTTTTAATTACTTTTCATTTAGTTTTATTATTGGGTTCTTGGGTGAGTGCACAAAGTTAAGGGTCTCTTTTGGCACGTTAGATGCAATAGAAAACTGGAAAAATAGACATCCATCAACTTGCATGGATATTTTGAGACACTTACACATTGAATCTTGCGATGAGTCAAAAACAAGAAATGTAGGAAATTGAATGACCTTTCCAAATATATCATTTTTTCTATTGAAAATTCTGTTAACTATCTAAAGTTAGATATTTTTTAACGGGCGCTTTTTTTTTGAGACAAATTATAAGGTATATGTTTTTGTGGGTGCAGCATCTGAGTGACTAAATGATGGAATAAACTTACGAAAAATAGGTATACAT
Organism: Pseudotsuga menziesii; assembly: GCA_001517045.1. Classification (NCBI taxonomy): domain Eukaryota; kingdom Viridiplantae; phylum Streptophyta; class Pinopsida; order Pinales; family Pinaceae; genus Pseudotsuga; species Pseudotsuga menziesii. Next base: position 191,450 of record LPNX010716052.1, read on the forward strand.
ATAGAGAACATTTAGTACTAGTGCGCGACTATTTTTCCAATAATAAAAATAATTTTTTTAAATTATCTAAGAGATCAAACCTCGAAAACAGTATGTCAATTGTGGGTGCAGCGTTTGAATGTCTTAATACAATTATTTGGAAATGGGTTTTTTATAGCATGTAGAGGTCGGTGTTCTTTAGTGCACCATACAATTTGTTTTTTAAATGGTTGAGAAATGAAAGAGATATGGACGAAACACTAACAGTGTGTTTTTTGAGTTGAGGAGTGACGACAGAAGATGAATAAGAAAAAAATAGAAAAAATTATGTATTCTTGTTAAAATTTACATATTTAGAATCTGAAAAAAAAAAACATATATGTTTCTAAAATCTCATAAAAAATGGAGGTGTGCAACATAATCAAACAAACGGCTAAACACGAGCATATTGAAAATTTGGATATAATGTTGAATTAGCCATGGTTTATCATACTCCAAGGCATAGGCATGTTGAATCCGAAGCAAAGTACGAACCAAACACATAGGCATAAGAATTCCATGCAAGCATATGTGGCGGCTCAGCCTTATCATTTGGAGGGAATACATTTTTGAATTTAAGCAAAACGAGAGCACATTTTAGTGAAGCACAACACACGCGCGTTTTTAAATACTACAGTGAGTGTTTGTTTTGTCAATTATACCAATACTTTTATTATTTTATATCCCCCCACAACTCCCCTCTTCCCCCTAACTCTTACTAACCCCCCCTCCTCTTATCCCTACCTCTAATCTTCCCTCCTCCTCTCCCTACCTTTAACCCCCCTCCTCTCTCTTCCGAACACCCCACCGACCCATTTGTTCTCTCTCTCTCTCTCTCTCTCTCTCTCTCT
>LPNX010716052.1:201857-249402 GCA_001517045.1 Pseudotsuga menziesii
GAATTTATGCAGAATGAGTATAATGCACTCATGAAGAATGGAACTTGGAAGCTGGTTGACCCTCCAGTTGGAACCAAACCAATTGGCTGCAAGTGGGTGTACAAGAACAAATACAAATCAGATGGCTCACTTGACAAGCACAAAGCGAGGCTTGTAGCAAAAGGCTATGCACAGAAGGAAGGAATTGACTATGAAGAAACATTTTCTCCTACAGCAAAATGGGCTACCATCCGTACCTTACTCTCTTTAGCTGCTCAGAAAGGGTGGAAAGTTCATCAAATGGATGTGAAGACTGCTTTCTTGAATGGAGACTTGAAAGAGAATGTCTTCATGTCTCAGCCAGAAGGCTTTGTTGTGAAAGGAAAAGAACAAAAGGTATGCAAGCTTGTCAAATCCTTGTATGGCCTAAAACAAGCGCCTCGCACATGGTATGAAAAATTAACCGAGCATCTTTTGAAGTTAAATTTCGATCATTTTGATCTTGATGATGCAACACTATTTATAAAGAAAGTTGGAAGATATGTTGTGTATCTTGTGGTGTACGTAGATGATCTTTTGATGACAGGGAACAATGAGAGCTATATAGCATCCATAAAGAAAGATTTGAAAAAGATATTTGAAATGACAGATATGGGACATCTCCACTATTACTTAGGAATTGAAGTCACTCAACATCCTAAGTACATATTCCTATCTCAGAAAAAATATGTTGGAGAACTACTAAACAAATTTTGCATGACAGAATGCAACCCTATCTCTACTCCAATGGAACAGAAAATGAAGCTCACATCAAGCGAAGGAAAAGAATTTGAGGATGCGACCAAGTATCAACAACTTGTAGGAAGTCTTATCTACCTTACAACAACTAGACCAGATATTTCTTATGTTGTTGGCATACTTTCAAGGTTCATGCATAAACCTTGTGAAGGACACTGGTCAGCTACAAAAAGAGTTCTAAGATACTTGAAGGGGACTCAAGACATTGGATTCAAGTACTCTAAAGTGGATGACTTCAAACTTATTGGGTACTCAAACTCATATTTTGATGGCGATAAGGAGACATGAGTATCAACTTCTGGATACACTATGAGTCTTGGATCAGCAGTTGTCTCATGGAGATCACGCAAACAGTCAGTTCCGGCAGATTCAACAACAGAAGCAGAATATGTGGCTGTAGCTGAAGCAATGAAAGAAATAATATGGCTCAGGAAGATACTTGAAGATTTGCAAGAAAAACAAGAGAACTCCACTCCATTATTGATCGACAATACTTCTGCAATCAAGCTGGCTAAGAATCCTAGATTCCATGATCGAACCAAACACATCAACACAAAGTATCATTTGATTCGACATCATGTAGAGGCGAAGACAGTCCATCTTCGACATTGTTCCACAAATGATCAAGTTGTAGACATCTTCACCAAAGCACTTGGACGAGAAAAGTTTGAAATATTCAGAAACATGCTCAGACTTACTAACACCCCTTCGGATTAAGGGGGGATTGTTGGAATATAATCCGTCAGGATTATACGTTAGTGTACATAATAGGAATATGAACAGTTACATAAGAAGGTGAAAAGGATGATGAAGCTCAACCACCATATGAAATGTATAAATGTATGCATTATCCATGAATAGAATTGAATCGGGAGTTATTACCTATCACTAATAATGCATAGAGCTAACAAAAGAGTCAAGATGCTTCTTAGGACACTCAAACAAGATGGATATAATTTTAAATGATAAAGTGTGAATATGAAAATAAGGGAAGTTTAAACACTTTCAAAACCCTAGATATTGAATATCAAACAATAAATGTTTCTGAGTTATTAACTAAGTCGAGACGGAATGAACACATTCCATATAAATTTACAAAGACGAAAATTACATGAATAATCCAAATCTCTTAGATTTGAAAGTTAAATCGAGTCTCTAAATAGCCAAACAAGTTTTGAACCAATGTCATACTTTAATATAGAGCCATGAAAGTAGGCACATCTCAAACTTAAATTAGGATTTATCCACAGGATGTAAGAGGTCGAGAAGCCGTCTTTCCAAAGTTCCAAATCCCATGAATGTAGATACAAAGTATCACTCCAACCAACTGAAGAATGTCTAGCATACCTTTTGAACGTAACAAGAATTCTAGTTACGCATTATCACAGACATGTTCACGCCATACACCAGCAACTGAATACCCAAACAAAATTAAAAAAATAGACTTAGAATGGAGAGTGTTTATCGAGCTAAGAGGAATTTTAAGAATTAAATTTAAGTTTAGTGCTTATAGGAAACAGAGCACCAATTTCTCTTGAGGAATATTGACCTCTTTAACTATTTGAAAGCTAAATCACCATACCATGAGAGTAAACAAAGTTAGATTCAATACATAATCCCAACATGATATCTGGTAAAAGTAGGTGCATTCTATTTTGCTTTTTGAAAACCATGTAAGACAACCACCTTAATCTTGGACAATCCTTCACAAGAAGTTTATTATCCATGTTAAAATATTAACTCATATTTTGGTATATTTAAACCATAAAACTTTAAATGTGTAAGGAAATTATAGGTTATGCTCGAATATTTGCTAAGAGGATGGTCGAGGGGTTGAAACAAAGCCACCGTAACCTAGAATTGTGACAAGAGCATCGTATTACTCTTTTTCCAAATGTTGTTTGATCTTAAACAAATGATATCGAAACATAAACAAGACAAAGCTTTATTTTACCTTCCCTAATTTCACCACTTGTAGAAAACAAGAAATGGATGAAAGGACTTTCCTATGCAAAACCTTATCTTTTTAATTTGAGATGTATGTATTGTGAAAACTAGACAACTTACCATGCATGTATTTTCTCGTGGGTACCAGGGTTTTCTTCAATGAACACACCTGTCACAAAACCTGTGCAAAAATGCATAGAGTCAGCCTTTTAAATATGATAAATATTTATGCAAAACTATAAACAATAATGAAGTTTACATGTAGTAGAGATAGCCTCCTCCTCGCATAGAAACTCCAACACAATGTCGCAGAAACTCCAACATGATTAGTATCAACCAAAGATGCAAAGCCACCAATACTTCCACAAATTGGAAGAAGATAAATCTTTAAGTAAATTGCAAAGCTGAAGAAGGGGAGACATAGCTGAACTATGTTAGGTTTCCACACACCTCTTCTTTTCAAAATAAAAACCCTTTCGCAAAATGTAAAATGCAGAGCTCAAATGAGAAATATTGGTTTCATGGCTAAGGAGGCCATCCTTGTGTCCACACCAAGGATAAACATAGTGTCCACACCAAAGAGATACCCTTAGTGGGGTGGCCTGCAAACCTACAAGGAACTAAACCAGAAATTAAACCTCAAGAGTATCCAAGATCGGGTATATGAACGGAGTTATGATTCACACTTTCCAATTTTAATCAATCATGATAAGATTCCATCTGATGATGGAGAAAAAGTGTAGCATACAAATGTACGCTTGATGATCATCTTCTCAATGAAGTTCTAAAGAGAAATTAATACACCGTAAGAAAGACGTTAACCACCCTGGCTCTTTTGTCAAGTCATGTGCCATGGGTTTTAGCGTTTAGTTCATGAACTTTAAACCATTCACATTTCCATATTTAAAACCTTGCTTGCTATCGAGACTTTGGCCATAAGTCAACCAAACTTAACACATCAAACATTTAATCCACAATACATACTATCATATGGTTATACCATAACAAATTCAAGTCCACAGTATATGCCATCGTATGGTTGGTATAAACCTTAAACAAGGATATCAAAAAGTTAAACTATGCTTTCAACCTTTAACCATAAGATAGAATTTATGCTTATAAACAATAGCACTAAAACAAAGTAGCATCCCTAAGAAACGACATTATGTTTACTTAAAGAGTTAATTAGTTTTATTTCTTACTTAAATAAATTGTCTAGATATGAGATTTGTCAATTGTCCCTTTAATGGATGGATGTAATAAAACAATTTAGATTTAATAAGTTAAGAATAATGGAGGACATCCATGTTAAATGGGGAAATTGTGCATACAAGAGCGAGGGACAAGAAAGAGTAAAGCTTGGGGAAATCAAAACAAGTGTAGATAGTGCATTAATGGCACTAGACACTCCCTAAAAATCAGGAATTTTGATAGCTGCGAAAATTCCAAGAGGAATGAGCTACTTATGAAAGACCTAGGAAAAATGAATCTAAGGAGGTACATATGGGGGAGGAAGGATGCTTCTTAGTATGCTAGAGGATGGAAGATTTGGTGTGTGAGAACTTTGGTGTTTGGAAAATATTTCCTACTATATGTTGGAATTTTGTGACTGAGTTTGACACAATTTGGCTTGGGGGTGATTAGGGAAGAAAGAAAAAGTTTCTCTCAATCTACGGTTGGGTGAAACATGGTCGTTCCTAACACATTCGGTGATGCAGTATTATCCAGGTTCCAATGAAGTTAATCTATATTACAGTTGCTTAATTTATAATCTCTGTATTTTTAACTGTGTGAATATTAAACAAATGGTAGACGTTATTTTATGGCTAAATTGCTTTGTATTCCAGTTAAGAAAGAATATTGAAATAGAAGTATCATATGATTGTGTTATGTAAAGAACCTTGTTTACTATGATCAAACTGGAACCTATACATCACTGATATTCAATATATTAATAGAATCATAGTATTTTTCCTATGTTAAATAGATGGTTATTGATTTTGGTATTTCTTGTTTATTTCTACAAAGCTGGAGTTTACTTATCTAGTGATTAATTGTGTTAAAAACATTTTACTCTAATAGTACTCGAAGAATGGGTTTTTTTTTGTGTTTTTATGGTGGTTTGTTGGTTTCACAATGACTAACAGGTAGCTGGGAGAATGAGTGTTTAAGTATCTATAATGAAACAACATTTAAAATTAATGCCAAGGAAGGGAGTTTATCCTTTTATCACAACCATCTCCGGGGTGGTAGCTAGGAAGGGAAACCATCCATGGGATCTGGGATATGAACCAGGTTGGCTTTGTTCCTAGGGCATATTTTGTGGATTTATGGGAATAGGAAATCGATTCACTTACAGTAGGGAAAACACTGTATTTCTTTAACTTACAACTTGATTTTATTTTTTATTAAAATCAGTAAATATGTATATAAACCTTTTACCTGAGCCTATGGCTCCCATAAGGAAAAAATTAATGAGGATACTTAAATATGCTTGCTATACCTGTGTCAATAAGAACGCAAGGGTCTATAAAACATAGGCTAACCCACACTGGTTAGTGATTGGATAGCTATTACACACGACAAAGAGATACAACGAGCAAATCCTAATCATTTCATAACTTTATCTAAATTGTACAATAAAAACCTTTTACTTTGAACAACAGGAATGGTACCCTCCCTACGGCTTTAACCTATTTTTCGTTATGGAGGGAAAACCCTAAGATATTTATAGGTTAATGCTTCAATAACCTAACAATTACAAAGCAAGGTCGCTAATAACATAATCTAAAAAAAGAAACTGAATTCCACATACTACCTTTCGAAGTAAGGAACTACTATAACCTTAATCAAGGCTCGAGCTAAAGATAAGTTATTGCAGTAGTAAAAATTTAATTAACGACATGGCCAGAAATTTAAGCTAGTTTTTACTGAAATAAACTATGGAAAGAACTACCATTTCCAAATTGAAGCAATGCATGAATGATTGAAAGGAAAATAACAAAATTTTTCAAGTAATAATTGGTTTTAAACAGTCCAGAGTCAGGCTAAAAATGACACTACGTCAATATAAAAATTCATTTAAACAGATATTATAGAGGAACAAACTAAGTTCTTCAAACCAAAAAGTCCTGGCACCACATTTATTTTTCTCTTAGTGAGGAATGACTCAACGTCCTTACATTTGAGATACGGGTTTTTTAGATATCCTATCAGACCGAAATGAAAAAATACCTTAAGAGTTTCCACTCAAGGCCATCAAAGAGATCCCTCTCTATTTGGCATTAAAAGGAAGAATCTAATCCCGCTTCCTCATGAATCCATCCATCATCGAAGATGGATTCAAGGATGGATTACTACTACTTACCCAGTTCTCTTTAGTAGCCACAGTAGAAAGACTCCTCGATGGGGATTAGTGTTACCTTCATGGCCACATCATATGAGATTAATACCAAAAAACAAAAAAATAGTGAAGAACTAAAAATAATTAAGTAAATCTAGGGAAGAGAACCTTTTAAATCACTTACCCAGGCTGTAAACATGAATAGCTATCCTTCAAGAATTCTATTAGTTTATACCAAGCCAGAAATCCTAACGCCGGATGAATGAGTATTTTTATCTATTCTCCTCATAGAAGGACTTGAATCCTTATGGAACTTCGACTTTAAAACCCTCAACTGATCATTAACACCACCTGGGATAACCTAGCCTAGAATTTGAATGAAGTTAGCATAAACTTACACAAAGCTCAACCACTAGTGAGAAAGTGTTGAAGTTACAATGAAAACCTAGTGTTCTCCTCTTGAGTTGTCATGGGGACACTTTTTGATATGTATGAAAATAGAGTTGTTAGTACTGTAAAATTTGAATGACCGATGTACAACCAAGGCATGCCCTTATATTAATATGTACCTTTCATTTAAAGAAAACTCATAGCCAACATCTGACTTTTCATAATGTATCCCTCCACCATTAGGAAGACCATGAAGCCTTAGCATTAATGCATGCGAGTTGGTTTCAATATAAAAACCTTAAAAAAATATTGTAGTCGGTTTATTTTACCCCTTGAACAGTATAGGTCATGTTTATCACCCAATATTTCTCCTATGGTTGTGGTAGGAGATCACTGGGGTAACCATTTTAGACCAATATTTAGATTGTATTCTAGCCTATGTAGTCAGAGAGGGCTCTCTCTTTCCACAAGAACATTCACATACACATATGGCTTTAAGAAAGTATTCAGAAGGCTATATTTCTGAGGAGAACATGATATTTGTTTGTAAATTTAATAATTGTAAGATAGACATATATAAAAAACCATTGGGCCATGGAGTCACAGTTCGAATCATTCAAGGGAATTACAGCAAATAATGAACAATGATTTTTCCCTTTTGTAATCTGAGGCAAAGTGAGTGTAATATTCAACCAAATATATTCAAGTAGTGGTAGGAGAATGAAGGAAAATTCCAGTGTAGCAAGGGGCACCTATCTACGTATGAATCCCTTGAAAACACCTTTATCATAAACAACTATGAGGGAAATGACAAAAATGGAGAATCTAACAAGGATGAATTCCACAACAATAATTCCAGACACATTACAAATGCTATATCTAATGGAAGGAGTGCCTAATAAAACAAATTCCTGACATACAACTAGAAAGAATTAGCAGGAATTTACACATTTGAAAATGATGCAAACAGGAAACATAAACTGAATATGAATACCGTGATGAATCTCATAAACTCAGAGAAACATTTTTCATTATCACTTCCAAGAAAGTTTACAGAGCTATTATCCAAGCACAGAGGATTCAAAAAATGAAAGTCCCACGTTACTCCTCCGTAGAGGTTACATTTATAGATTTATGGGCTCCCGAGACCAACCTCGAAACAGAGCCAATTTTAGTTACAAAAATTGGGCATCAATCATGAATCATCATTTCAAATCCTAAACATATTTCTGAGGTGGTAGATTCACCATGATTTCTACATAAAACAGGGAATATAGAATAATACGCATTTTCGATTAAAATAGTAATGTGACGTCTGGAACTTAGGCTCGCTTGACTGAAAATGATGGTTCAGGGATCCTTCAACTGTTTTATGCTAATTCATCTTGACTTGTTCCTTCCCCTAGTGTCCATCATTAATGAGCATGGAGAACGTACTTGGTCCTTCCAAACTTTTCGACCGCTTTCCACTGGTCCATGGTAGGATGATTCCAGAGTGAACATTTCCTTCGATAGTACCTACGTCTCCACGTGCTCCTTGTACAAAAAGTATGGTATCTTTGCACACATGGCCTTGAAAGTGAATACTATCTTGGAATCATCCGCAAGCTTATCAACAATTTCCTTTCCTAACAAAGCCTACTACATGTCTACAAATTTGGAATGGTCCGACCTATATTGAATCAACAGGTCATGGTATTCCTTTTGTGACCACATGCCACCCTTTTCCTGCTAGAAGAATGGAAATCCCATTTTTACCAGGGGGTCAAACATTTCGATAAACACTTTAATCTCATTCATCATGATATCAATCTTGGCCTCGATAGTTTATAAATGAATATGGTATTGATTTACCACCTTTCTAGCCCAAGTGATCATGGAAATTCTGTCCCTTATGCTAGACTTCCTAATCTCCTCCTCTGTAAGTCCATTTAGGAAATCTATAGCATTTTTGGCATAGTCATTAGGATTCTTACTTAACTTTTCTTTGATAGTTGTAATAATCTGTTTGGCTTCCTGTATAACCCTTTCTTTGTCCATAATGTAATCCAGGTAGGACCTTAACTTGGTGTCCTCTGATATAAGGGAATCCTATATCATGTTCTTCACCCCCTAGAATGTTGATTTCCATGTGAACTGCTATATCAACTTCTCATTCTTGTCCTACAATTTAGCACATTTTTCATCCCAGTTCTTTATTTCGCATTCTTTGCCCGCTTCCAAACCCTATAGGTTATTGTTCTTGTGCTTCAATCCTGTCATCTCCAACTCCTTCAAAATTACCTGTTCCAAGGCTTAAACAATAGAGAGCTAACCAGGTTCAGTGGTAGGAGGAAAGACTTCCCTTTCTAGTTCTTTCCCCTTCTCTTGTAATTCTCTTTCCATTTCTTGTAACCTTCTCTCCAGATCCTCTGCTTTTGTCTTGAGGGCCTTTTCACTTTCCACCATAAGGGTCATATCGTTCTACCATTTCTTCTTTTTCTCTGTGAATTTTAGAAGCTGGGCTTGATAGTCTATAAGCTTACCATTCAATCTCTCTTTCTCCCTTTCCAGCTCTGATAACTCTCATGTTTGGATCAATTGAGTAGCTGGAATATTCAACTTTTTCTTCTGCAGTGGAATGGTATCTTCTTTCTCCTTGAGCAGCTTCTTTGTGCCAACCCCTTTATCAGCTTCATTTTCTGCCAGCAACAAGTATGTTTGAATCTTCTTGATGTGAGCCTGGTGGGACTTGTTCTCCACCTTATCTTTCCTCAGTTGATTTTCAATTATGCTCTTGCTGGTATGCATCTTGGATATTTTGAGAGTTGACCTCAACAGGTCAGTGTAAATGATATCCCCTGTCTTCTTATGAACATGGATCATATCTAGCATAGGGATGTCATCCAGATTTATCCTCATCTCAGCCACCTTGTTCCTATAATTTATGGCTAGATTTAATGTATTATGCTTGTCATCTCTGACTGAGACCAGAGACACCTCTTGAACACAAATATTCTTGACCTTAGCAGATAATTTTAGGATTCATTCATGGTAATATCCTTGTTCTCCTTGTATTTTTTGAATAGTTCAGTCTTGGACTTATACCTGTTTGTTGATCCCTCAGGAGACTGGGAAAATTCATACTCATGAACCTCAAAGGAAGGGCCTTTGACCTCTTCTTGCTTCTTCTTTCCTTTCTCACTAGCTACATGTACCAGATTCCCTCCATCATCCAAAATTTTCTTCTTTGATGTGTTTCCTGTATCCTCTTCCTCTGTGTCCATGACATCAAATACGTTCCTCTTGTTGGATTGCTCAGAAACACTATCCAAAGGTGTAACCTTTTCTTCCATTAGGCCCAGGATTGAAGTTCTAGATGGGGATGATTTGTTTCCCTATAGTGTAGAAGTGGGGTCCTCCTCCATTATATCATCTCCCTGCTTCTTCTGAGAGTAATATGACAAATTAACGACCTCCACAGGCCTACCACCTCTTGGTGCTCAAAGGGATTATTTTTGTTGGCTTTCCTTTTGTTTGATATAATGTGATGTGGATTGTGGTTGATGGAAGCTTCAACAGGGAACCCCATCCCTCTTATCAAACTTTGTATTAGTGGGGGGAAACCTTGTTGTTTATGACAAATGGGGCTATGGCCCAAAGAAATTTTATTTTTGAAGACTTCCTGAAACTCAGGAAGTGTTCATTTTCCACTATCATCCTCTGTTTGATCATCTTTAAAGAGAAAACCCTGAGAGTCAAGAAGGAAGGTAGTTTGTAAGGTTGGTGGACAAATCCATATAGCCTGATAACTGTACTTTGCTATGATAAGAACCAATCTCCAATCATCTTTTTAGGGGAGGATTGCAGGGTTTCCTTCATCTCTGGTAACACCTTGGGCAACTGTCTCTGGAAGAAGGCACTGTATACTCCTACCATCAAGAAGTTCATGAATTTGGTGTAATAATTGTTGATATCCTCTATGATCACCATTTCAGGAAGCTGAAGGTTCTCTTCATTGAATGATAGGAATATTCTAAATAAGTAGGATTGAAATATAAAGGTTCTGGTCTTAGGGAAATCTTCTAGCTAAGAGTGAATGTTCTTGGCTAGGAATTCATCGAACTTGAGGAAAGAAACAGGGAATGACTGGTTGGGATCCTCTAAGTAAACTGTGAAGGTGCTCAGGGTGAACAACAAACTCGTCATCGGTTATGTGACGTAATTGTCAATATCCATCCCTAAAAACTGACTTGGGAGGGTTGTGATGCACTGTGTTTCCTCATTGAATTCCTTGACATCTACTGGGTAAGGTAATTTATAAGCTAGGTATCAAGTTTGAAGAAGGATTTGAAGAATGGCTCTTTCTTTTCCATAGCTTCCTCTATAAAATACTGGACAATGCTTTCCTCACTATACTCTGTGGAGTTTTTACTGAACTCTTTAGGAATGGAGAATGTGTTCCCAATGACTAAGGGGATGACTGGGAAAAGTATTTTAGACCTGGAGACATACATGATTACCTTCTCGAAAGGAGAGTATCCAACTACTTACTATTCGATGAACTTGGGGAAATTGAGGGTCTGGTCTATGGAGAAAAGGTGGAAAAATGACCTGTAGACACCATGCACATCGGTTGCCTGGTCCCTAAGTAGCTTCAGTTTGTATTTTACAGTTTCTATGGGTCCGTTTAGTAGGATGGTGTTGTAATCTCACATATCATAGAGGGTTACCAATAATACACATAGAACCATATAAACATAACAAACACAAAAGATAAGAATGGATGAGGTCTTGCGGGTGTTTGTCTCAATATGTAGAGATATTGTCAATGGAAATTTCATTCTTGTCGGTCGTTTTGTTTGTCATTTATTCTCTAACAAGCAGTCGGTTCGGGTCGAATTCTTCTATTGATTTCCAACTACACTGATATGTCTGCATGTCCGACTATTTCATATTTTGCAAAGTTGTGTTTGGAAGGGGCGGTGCTCCTTCATGTATCGGGTAAAGCAAGTGGATACTTCAGTTTGAAGGGTACACCTGAAGTGTTACCCAATTTCCTTCCTCTGGTTGATGGATCACTAGATGATTATCATCGTTTACCTTGTCATCTAGTCGGCTCCATATACCAAACTCAGCAGCTCTTAGTCGTAGGTCTTCTTCGACAATGGCCTGCATTCTGGTACTCGGATTCGTTGGGGGAAGAGGTATTACCTCCTATGGAATTTCTAGTTGGAGAGCTTATTGCTGCTCTATCCACAAGTTTTCTTCCATGGGTGATGCTTATTCATCTACGCCTTCTTCCTGTTGGTCATGACCCAACTCTGGGAGATTTCTTTCTTATTCTATCACCCTAGTAGTCATCCCTCTTTGCAATGCTATAGCATTTTCTCTTCTTTCTTCCCTTCTTTCCAACCTCTTCTCTCTTTCTACTCTCTGTAAATTTGTTGTACCTTTGTGTGTCACTTTTCATTTGATTTCCTTTTTAGGTTGACTTTTCATTGCTAGTGATCGTATTTTCTTCAGTCGACTAGAATCCTTTTTACTTTACCATGACATATGCCAAGCAACCCTCGCATAGTCTACACAATGCTTTAGAAACCTCGGATAGTTTTGTTTATTTACTTAGGAAGTACTCCCACTCCCTTTCGGTAATGAAATTTTCCCACCTCTTCTGTTTCTCCACCTAGTTATTATTTGGTGGCGGTTCATGTAGTGATGGACGAGGTTCTACGATATGGCCCACTCCCTTTTCTATTAGGAATTTGAACAAAAGGGTCAGTAAGGAACAAAGGAACTGCTTAGTGAGGTTTGTATAAACCTTTTCTGAATGCTTTTGACTGAAGTTCTCTCTTCCATGGCTTGTTCCTCGCAGAATTCGCCAGTGATCTTTTCAAAACACTCTGACAAGTTTGTTCATCCCACTCAAATCAGTTTTTCTAGTAGCTCTTGGTCCTTAGTTGCTTACGGATTTTTCATCTAGAAGTTGTTTCAAAAGCTGAGGTACCGATTCTATAAAATTATCATGTGGTTCAGTAAAGAATTTCTCCTTCACCTGAGCAATGGTCAATCTATTTCTCCTTGTGTAGTTCTGCAAATAATTTGTTATCTTATGCTCCCAACAATTCTTAATCTCCTGCTTTGATATTATCTGCTTATGGTCATTACGTTCGTATATGTACTACCAAAAAAGGAACCAATGTTGTAATCTCACAAATCATAGAGGGTTACCAATAATACACATAGAAGCATATAAACATAATAGACACAAGAGACAAGAATGGATGAGGAAGTAACATATTATATTATAACACGAGGGTCCATACATACACAAAACTGAACCAAGTTCTCATCTGGCTCAACAGCCTAATATATATGATTACAAATAGTTACAAATAACTACCTATCAGTTCGGTCAATCGACATGACTTTATGCAGCTAACCTAATCTCTAATTAGTCAGCTATTCGACTAGTCGACTCACCGACTAGCTCCTCCAACAGATGGTGTCAAAGATATTAGAATCCCTGTCTTCAAAGAATTCCCCAATTTTCTCATATTATAGGTTTTGGTTAGATAAACCCTCTACCTCATCCATCTTATATACATTTTGTAATGGAGAAACATGGCCTACCTGGTCCCTTGAAAAGTGGGTTGATGGGGATGTCCTAGCTAGCCGATTTCTGCACAGTCCTTCTCTCGCTATCCAATGCAAAGAATCATACAAATAATCTAAATTCACATGCGCACACTTCTTATATTATTATTCTCTGATAAAATGGTTGTACCTTCCTTGGAAAGAACGGATCTCATCCGTTCATCTATCCCTCCTTCAAACTGGAATGTTGATCCTCCTTCCCTTTGCTCCATCAGTCTTTTCTCTATTATACTGCAACCCTTATCTTTCTTGTAGCTTTCCTTGGCGGGATGTGTCTCCAGCGTCGACCTTACCGTATATTCATCATGGTCATTGGATCGCGTGGATCTGACCACATTTTGCTGAGCCCAACCATCCCTATCCGTCATGTACCTTGCATTGGCGGAATCCATTGTCGTCATCGATCTGAAATCCGGAGCTGATCCTAACCGTCAAAACCTACGGCCACTATTGAATTTCGCTGATCTGAGGGGAAGTTAATCCTCATGCATGTTGCAGGAGCAGAAATAACCTCCTCCATAGATCATGAGGAGGGGTATATCTGGGTCATTCAAAACTGTGCCCTCGACTAAATTCCACTGATTCCAAAGGTTGATCATGCCGTGCAAGTTGGACCAGTGAAATCCATCTCCATTGTATATCTGTGTCCAGAGTAATCCAATTCGTTAACACATGCCAAACTTTAAGCCATTTCACGGATTGGAAAAGTTAGTTTCCATGCACAGATTTCCTCCGTGGAATTCACCTTCATCGCAGATATGAGGCCTGGTTTATGTGGTTTGTGGAAACCTGTGGTCTTCTACCTGATTCTGCGGAGTTGGGGATTTTTTTTCTCCATGTAAGTCCCATCGATGGAAATAGAGACAACCGTCAATCTGCCTCCATCTTGGATCCAACACTTTATCTTGACTGATGTTTAACACCATTCTGCAAAATCCCAAAATAATTTGTACTGAGCATATTCCCTTTTTGGAATTGTTCATGGTCATTGATCCTGATTGTTGTGTATCTGCGCCTTTCAGTCTCACCACTAGGTAACCATGAGTGGATTTTCATATCTGAACTCAAGTGCAAGGTTATAACCTAAGGATTTTTAGATTTTGTTCATGCCACCCCATGGAATAATTCATTTTGACATTTAGCCTTAGGATAAGCCTCCCAAGAAACCTCAAACCCTCCTCTGCAAACCTCTAGGTCATAAGACATGAAAAATTATTGACCCTACCCCCCTCATTTTTACTGGTTTAGACCTTTACATGGGAATTAGTGCAGATGCCTATTTAGAAATCTTCAAAATTTATCATAGGTGCTAACAGCGGCTCCAACTCAGGGATGCTATCCTCCCTATGAGGTAGAAAAGAACCATGTATACCAAGTTCCTGATCCATTGGGATGGTCCCAATATTTTCCTAAAATCCCCAACGTGCTCTGAAAACAAAAACTAAATAGATGCTGAAAACAAACTCAATTAATTGCTTAAAAGAAATGCTCGCCATGTTGATCTTATTCATATCTACCTACCCTACTTACTGAGCATAAATTCCCAGTCAAGTAACTTCTGACCTCCATTGAATCCAATCAAGCAAATGATCCCATAAATTAATTTTTTCCTCATGCTTGATCAGAAATGAAGGACTTAATGGAAACGGGTTATGATGAGAGATCTGATCTTTACTGCAAAGACATAACAATCCATTATCGCTCCAAAATATTTTCACATTTTTAGCCATTGGGTCATGGAAACCTTCAAAATTTTATGTTATGTGCTTGTCATGATAGGGTTGCTCCATATATTTAGACATTGGATCATAAAATCCACAACTTTGCTCAAACTTTTCTAGCATTTGCTTTCCCCAATAATGCTGCTCAAACTGTAACTCCACCTGCATACTGTCAAACATCGTTTCACAAAAATATTGAAAATAATGTTCATGATATTCTTAAAATGGAGCATCGACAATCTCCTTAAAAAATTTTGAAGTAACAACATGATTCTCTTTATGTGCTTCAACAGCAATATCCTCCTCTCCTTCAAGAAAACCAAGTGAAATGAACTCTTCTTGACATGGTAATTCTGAATTTGAAGAGCATGAAGATGCATCCCATTTAGGATCCTCATATTTCAATTATCCATCCTCATATTCATCGTATATAGGTGGACTGATATATTCTCCAAAACCCCCACAGACAGGATTTGCAACCAACTAACTACATTCTTCATCAAACAAATTGTAGCACTCCTCCTGTATGGCACTAGGATGATCATCTTCTTTTTCATAAAGAAAAATATTGGAATGCATAGAAGATTCTATTGGTTCACCATTCTCATTATCCATTCCTGAAAATTCCATGACATTATTCCTAACCTAAATTTTATGTGTCTGATTATAATGCCTTAATATTTGTTTCAGAAAATCAAATGAGGCAAAGCACAATGGAAAACAGCTACCTCCCTCCTGCCGATTGTAATCTTCATGAAAAGCGAGATTGGAAGGAAGAGCATACTTTAGTTGTTTTTCCTTCTCATCTTCCACCAGTAGAGGAGGATTTATATGTTCATGTAAATATTTAGGTGACATTTGAGTTGGAAAAACACACACAGGTTCTTCTTCAACCATTAACTCCGGATCTGATTCCTCTTTTAATTCAAACTGCAAAAGAACTTCAGGAATTCTTTGATTCCTTGGAGGAGGGAGAGGTCCTCTAAAGTCCCAATTCCTATTCTGATGCCCTTGATTTTATATGGGAGAAGTGTTGTGGTCCATAGTGAGTCTCTCCATCAACTTTTCCATGGTTTCTATGATCATGTCCATCCTGGCCTCTTGTGAATTAGGGGTAAAAGGCTATGTAGTCTCTCTATCCTTAATTATTTCTCCCTCTCCTCTCCTCTTCTCTCTAGCAGAAGTCAACTTTATTTATACCTCTATGGAATCATTCATCAAATCAGCCAGGGAGGATGATTTTCTTTCACTCAACCATATGGTAAATTCACTATCAAAGGCTTCAGCATATTGAAGTTGGGCAGAACCAGGGGGAGGCATGAACTAGGAAGGTATGGCATGATACACTTCCATAAACCTATCAGAAAATTCTTGGATAGATTCAATCTCCCTCCTCTTCATGGAATGGAACTAGGACAAACAATTCCTGGGGTCTTCCTTTTCTTCCCATTTATTCTTGAAAGAATTCTCAAAGGCTTGATAGTTTAGAATGGAGCTTTCTGGAAGACTGGTGAACCATTTCCTTGCCTCTCCAACAAGACTTTAGGAAAACAGACTGACTTTAACATCCTCGTGGTATACTTCCTCCAGGTTTTTCTAGTCTGTAGGTTATGTGAAGAAAATCGATTTTTATCTGATTGAGCTAATTCATTTGAAAAATACATAACCTGATGGAACAATTGAAAAATAGAATTGACAAGTTTCGAAGGAAATCTGTAACAAATATTGCAAAATCTATTTGCATAGTCCTCATATGATTCATCAAATTTTCTTTTAAGATTTATTAATTCTACAAACAAATTCTCATAATCAGGATCATGAAAAGCATAAATAAACTCACCTAAAAATTGTTGTAAAGAAATTTGAGATGGCAAAGTTTCAAACCATTTTCAAACTCGACCTTTAAAAGTCAAAGTGAATGATCTACCAATAATTGCTTCATCGATAACATGATTAGTAAGGAAATTTTGTAAAAATTGATAAACATGATCAATTGCAGAAATTTCACTTTCACCATCAAATTTGTTTTTTGACAAGTGATGAACTATGTTAGAAGGAGTAGAATTATTATTTCTTGATACATGACTCCTAATAGGGATTTGGGCTGAATCCGTGAAACATAAATAATATTAATAAAATGATTCATAAAATAGTAAGCTTTCCGTCTAACTAGCCCTTAAGCACACATGCGCTGACCTAGAAGATTAAAGATGTAAAAGCTAAAAAATCAAAGAGCGAGACAATAAATGGTTATTAAAAATATTCGAAAGAAAAAAAATAAAACCACTTGTTTTACCTCGGCCGTCCTTCTAGCACCATTTTTTGTCCGGATTTTCTGTCCTGAGGCCAACAAGGAGATTTAGTTATCCCAAAAACACCGAGGGATTTTTTAAGCACTTTGTGTGGACTATTTCTCCTTGTTGGCCTCGGGACAAAAAATATGGCCAACATCCATCTAGCACTAAGGGATATGAATCGTACCTTATTCCAGATGGTTGATGTAGATCCCCATTGAGATTTTCCAATCATGCTTGTATTTCCAATTCGCTCTCAACAACATCAAATACAACAAGCATGCTATATATTCAAGTGTTGGCCTACTCTAGCATATATAATAAATCATGTATAAGAAAATAAATACATCCATGGATACACTATTCATATTTATGCACATGTATTGGATAGGAAATGGATATTTCTATTAATAAAAATAGAGCTACAATAGTGACAACCTCTGTCAGCACTTCTTCGAACACGAGAAACCGAGTCCTCCACCTGGGCCTCCACCACTTCAATCCTCCATCTCTCAATGGAAAGCTCACAAAAAAAAGGAAATATTGGGAAGAGAATCACTGTGTGCTCCAAAGGGACAAAGGGATGCACACTCCAGAATAACAAGTGAGGAAACAATGGACTATAGTTTCCTTTCTCTCAATTTTCTCCTTCTTCAATGTATCTAGAGGCTCAATATATAGCACTTCAAATAGGAAATGGAGGGATAAGTTCAAGCATTCTAAAGGAATATGGAAGGCTAAGAGTCAAGTTATTTGGACCCCTATGAGGAAAACTCCAAAAATATTTGTCTTCATGCACATTTCCCGATGTACATGGGTTTTGGTTCAAAAGTTGCATATGCATGCGAGTATGGATTTAAAAGTTGCGTATAGGCATAAATATGTGTTTTTTGGAGATAATATTGGAACATCAAAGTATAATATTGGAAGAGGGGGTCCAAGGAGTCTACATAGGGACATGGAAGGCCATAAATATGTGATCAACTAGGTGTGGTAAAATCAGCTATAACACCTAAAGTAATCCATCTCAAGATAATTGGCTACCCAGTATATGTAGATATTTCGAAAGAGAAGAGAACCAACTTGGATCCTTCTAGAAAGAAGGGAATATTTGTAGGGTATTGTGAATTCTCCAAAGCCTTCAGGATATACATTTTAGGATTCCATCATATTGATATTAGTAGGGATGCAACATTTGATGAAGAGACATCTCTTAAGAAGTCTAGAAGGTGTCACCTTGAAGGAGTACATGAAGACAATATACCTCCCAGAAGGATAGAAGCTGAAGCATCTTCTCATGTCCCAAATTTTACATTGGTTCACAATGGCCTAATCAAATTTTCCATATTCATGAGAGTTTGTCAAATTGATGCTAAGGGTCAAATAATTGCCAAGGAGGAAAATTACTAGTTTCCTAGGTTGGGGGTGGAAGCTTTGGGATTTGGAATAAGGGGGACAATAAATGATGTTTGAACATTAGAATGCAATAAATATTTTATAAAGGAGATAAATAAATAAATACAATGGAAAATAAAAGTGGAAATTGATCATGAAGACACATGGAGGATGTGGGACCCACACAAGCTAGATTCTCTATGCCACATGGCATCCTCCTCTTGCAATTTCAAATACATGGGAAGCCTAAATGTTATTGGATGATTTATAAGGCTAATACAATTTTCCATATGCATCATATTTTGAATTTGTAAGTAATTGTAACTTACATGGGAGAGGAGGAGTCATTTTGGAGCTAGTGAGACACTTGGACTAGATTCCCTAGCTCTATGACAACAATAATGGATATGATATGGAACCTATGACACAAATAATATATGAGGGATGAAATATGGCATATGTGACATTTCAGGTAGAAATATAGCATCAAATATGGTTCTCATGTGAGTTGGGGAAGCTCAATGGGTTCCTACTCAAATTGGGGGAAGATGGAAGGCTAAGAAAGGGAGGACACATGGAAAATATTGAGCACACACCCTAATTCGAATTGCTTGATTTTTTGGATGGATTGATAAAATTAGAAGGCTAAGTATGTTTATAAAATATATGGATCAACCAAGAGAGGGGATTTTTATCATTTGTGAATTGAGAGAGCTAGTGGATGACTAATTTCTTTCCTTAGCCAATTTCGAGGGTGAAAGATTCCCATCCAAGTTGGTGTTTCAAGAGGACACTTAGGTATTTCATGGATATTTAATGGATTTGTATTTTCAGGTGTAATATACAGGGAATATTGTGGTTCCATCTATTGCAGCACTTTCTCTCAACCATTTCCAGTTTTTATGGCATATTCTTGCTCATGGAGGGATTGTGCTTTGGGTGAGATATTGTACTCTTTGGGAGAGATTATCCTAGTATATTTATGAATGTGATAAGTTAAATATGATATTTTATTCATTTTCATAAATTATAAGGTCTAAATACCGAATGGTTGGATATAAAAGTGATTGTTAATGAGCAAACAATGAACATTTCCCCACTATATTGATGCATTCCATTGAATGCTAATGATTTCGAGATTATAATGGTAAATTTATGATTTTAATGAGTTTAATATGCCATTTTATTCATTCTCAGAAATTATTAGGGATAAATAACAAATGGTTGTATGTAAAAGTGAATATTAATGAGCAAACAATGACCATTTCCCCACTATATTGTTGTATGCCATGGTAATGTTGATTATTTCAAATGGGAGAATGTCTCTATGATATATTTATGATGAATGGATTTTAATTTATGAGTATTACAAGTTTCATGTTCATCACTTAATAATTTGAAGTCATCTTACTTAGTTTAATTGCATTTGGAGAATATTTGATGTCATTTCCCCAAGGGTTGAATCAGTGCTTTTGTGGTTTTTTGGGAGAGGGTTATAACAAAATGGATAAAATGGATAATTATGAATATTAGAAATTAAAAATTTCTCTTAAAAATACTCTTCCTATATTCATAAATTAGAGTGGTTTTGGGAGCATTTGAAAAGCCATTTTCAACATTTACCCAGGGGGAATTGGAACCCCAATTTGCTAGTAAAGACTCCTACTTTGTACAGAATATTAAACAAGTTTGAAGAAGTAATTGGAGGGTCATAAATAATCCCTGAACATAATATTAAATTATTAATATAATTCACACACCTTCTCACAATATTTGGGAGAATTTGGGTCAATTTGGAGACCTAGACATCAAAACTAGTCAAAGGTCGAAATTGGGAAAAAAGTGAAAAATTTGTCATTGTAATAAAAATTTGAAAAAAGGAATTACAGTGGTATCAAAGCATGATATTGGAACCTAATTTTTCCTGATATTTATTGGTACAAGAATTCAGGTACCACCATTAGATATTGAAACCCAAAAGTTCTTTTGTTGAAGAGGAAACTATGACTAGGGATGAAAAGGGAACCTCATATGATGGTGATGAGCATATAAAAATCATGGAACCTATATTTGAAGAAATTAAAATGAATATTATGAAAGGATTTGAATTTTTGGCTATCAAATGTTTGATAAAATATATTTATCTTAAGAAAACCAAGGGTAAAATGCATCAGCTTGCTTGAATGAGCAAAAGGAGGAGACCCATGAACCACCTAGTCCTGAAATAGGTGAAGTAGAAGAAGTAGTACATGAAGAGGATATAAATTCACTCCAAAGTGACTCTAAAAAATATTAAGAGACATCACATGAGTATGAAAAAGTTTCTATTGAAAATACTGAATATCATTTCGAGACACATTCTACCTTGGAAATGAAACAAAGAGCATCTACTGATGGATGCTTGAACTATGAAGGAGTACCTACTGATGGGTTCTCACAACTCTATTTTGGTGACATAGAGATCATATTTCAAAATATTTATGCAATCCAAATTTCTATTAAATATGAAAATGAATCCTTGTAGCAGTTGAAGAAGAAACAAGATCAAATTCCCCATCACCAATTGAGCTTCATGCAGTTGGTCCAAGAAAGAAGGAAGAAGAGGAGGAGGTTCATTTAAAAGAGCCTAATTTTATAGAAGGGTCCTTAAATATGAATTAAAATAAGATCCAAGAGGCCCTTAGAATACTACATGACACTAAATCACTGGTGTCAAAGTTTTTATGGAAAATTTCTTCATTGAAGGATCCATCCTTCCTTGAAGACATGGAGAATATTCAAAGAGCAATGTGCAACATTGAAGGTAATTTCATGTCTTTGATTTTTGATAGAAACAATTTGGTTTATCTTAATGAATGTTTACATGAAGCATACTTGAATAATAATTAGGATATTCATAATCTCAAAATTCAAAATGAGCAACTTCTTGAAAAGTTGCAATATACTTGTTTTTCCTCCTATGTTTCAGATTGTCAAAAGGAATATTGTTTGGAGGATTCTCATGACATGGTGGATCATGATAATTGTGGAAATATGAATGTGATTGATGTGTTTGAAGATGATATTGAAGACATCCAAACACTTTATGTGGTGGAAGAGGAACTTGAATTGTTTCTTGATGAAGGTTATGCAATTTTTAAAGAAGAGCATGATTCCTCTACATTGGAACCAAACTATGACAAAGGTTTCACACTTTTGAAGGAGCTGCATGATACTACCCATATGGATCCTTCCCATGATGGAACTTCTGCACTTTTTTATCATTTAGGTGAGTTAGTTCATTCTCCTACACCCTACAATTCCATGTTTTGCAGCATTAGTCTCAATGAAGTATGGGTGAAAGGGTTATTCTTTATGGTGCCACATGAGGATTATGTAAATCCTAGATTTAATTAATATGATGACATCGTTGGAGAACATTCTTATTTACATTTTCAGCAGCATCATTTGTTAATTTATGATGATTTACATCTACATGGATGCACCTATGATATGAATTTGAGTCACTTGAAGACTCATGGTTTTTTTTTGCTCAGCACTTGGTTCATTTGATGTTGGAGGAACTTCATCCAACAATGGGGTGAATAGATTTATGATTGGAGAACATTTTTGTTGCCAGCCACATACTTTGTTATATCTTTATTATTCCCTCATTCATGGATGTATGGGTGAGACTTATTTGATTCATTTGAAGTCTCCTTGTTTTTTTTGCTCATTATTTGGTTCAGATTTTAGTGGAGTGTTAGGCTTATTAATCCTCACTTGAACATACTGTCTATTTAGATTATTTATCCTAACTTAGGAACCTTAATTAATTAATTGGGTCCACTAGTACCATTGGGTCTACTTTGCCTAGTGGGGCCACATGTACCAATTACTAGAGTGTGGGGAACACTACTAGAGGTTAATTGCCACTTACTGCATGTGCATGCATCAGTTTGGGTGCCTCCTAGACCAATCCCTACATTTTAGGGGACACTGGGATTCTGGGCACCAACCTCCATCAGTTAATTGTAGTTGGGACTATTTATTCTTAGTTGGATTCCAGTTACTTTAAGTTAGATCGCAATTAGTTAGCTAGCACTAGTTATGCATGGCTAATGCATGGTTGCATGTGGAGTAGGTGCATTTTCCCACCTACCACACTGAGTTGCGATGAGTTAAATAACTGTTACTGATTGTATGAGTTGGTTGGACATCTGGGAGTTGATCTGTTAGACTTTGATATTGATTGAGACAACATGACTTAGCTAGTCAGTTAGGTACAATCACATCTAGTTGGTAGATTCAAATTCTTCTCTAATGGATTCGAATTCTTCCTATTTGTAAACTATTGTAACACCGAATTAATTAATGTGAATGATACTGTAAATTCCTGAGAAATACTCATATGTTTCCTGTGTGGTTTGTTTTGTTTAGTTTGTATCTTCATACTCCTTTTACTACATATATTATTAGAACTATCTACTTGAATATCTAAATGGCACAACAGTTTTAATATGGTATCAGATCCTTCTCAGGTAGGTTTCATGTTTGTTTTTCTCCATTGAACATAAGAAGAAGTTGGGTTTCCATAGAAGTCCCCTATGATGATTTGTTAGCTCTGAATTTATTTATAGTAGTGGAGAGGGTGCGAAAAACATGTCAAGAGGAAAAGCATGATTCTAACAGTTCAAATGTTTTAGTGTGTTTTGCAGTGAAAAACTATAGGTGCTACGTATCTTGTGTGAAGTTTTGTGATATTTTAGCCGGAGCAATTATGATTTCTCAATATTCTACACCTCAAATCCTTACAACTTCCAATTATCTTTATTGAAGGATTGATATGCAGCTATCCTTGCGCTAGCATGGCTACCTCAAGATAATACAAGGAAGGGAGGCAGAGCCTCATCAGCCAGTTGAAAAGAACAAGTTTCTGAACCATTGTGATGAAGCATTCGGGTACTTATGCACTCATATATCCAGGGATATCCTCTTTCACCTAGAAGGCTTGAGGACTCCCAGATAATCCTGGGAGAGGCTTGAGAGCTTGTTTAAGAAATAAGATGAGCTTCAGGGACACATTCTAGAAAATGAGCTGGTATCTTTATATCCCAACCGTTTCGAGAATATTGAGCAATTATTTACTAAATTCAAGTCTCTTTCACTTCAATGCAGACAGTTCGGAATAGAAAGGAAGTATGAGCAAAATTTCCTATCCATACTCAGTAAACTAGGCCCTGAGTATTCTGTATTTGTTTCTATATTTCATTCCAAGTGGGATGGCTTCCCTGATTGATATTTTCTGGAGCCTCCAATCACATTGTTTCCTTTGAGGATATCTTCTCCTCTATAAACATCAAAGAAGGGCCCAATATTCACATAGTAGATGATTCCCAAATTCTAGCCACAGGAAGAGACACCATCAGAGTGAAGCATGGTGTGTTTAGAGATGTCCTATATGTGCCCTCCCTTGTAGCTAATATGTTTTTTATATATCAAATGACTCACACCGGCTCACCTAAGCAAGTGTTGTTTGGACCTGACTTAGTAGAGATCACAAAAATCTCAACTAGGAAGATTGTAGTGAAAGGGATTGCTGATCATGCCTCCAAGGCATATATATTCTCTAAATTTGTGCCATTCTTAGTCCTAGCATCACCACAGCTTCCATTTGAATTTGATGAAGGTATAAACATTCCTTCACTTCCTATTGCAAATTTATTTTCTATTCCTGACATTTCAGATTCAGATTCAGAAGAGGATGCATTCCAGCATGATCTAGACATTGAGCTTACACCTTAAAGGGATCTAGATCCAGATCCAACATCTACCTCATTTCAGCAGCCTAAATGGGCTCAGAAGCTCATAGAAGCAGCTGAAGATGATGTTGGGGATCCATATGATAAGAGAAAAATGAGGTCACAGTATCAGAAGGAAAGTGTTGCACTATCTCACACAGATCCTCTTCTTCTTGAGAGGTGTTTTATGATGCTTGGGTCAGTTCCTCAATCCTTCAAGGGAGCTTTCCATGATCCTAGATGGTAGGCAAAATGGATGAGGATTTTGATTCACTACATGACAATAAGACATGGGAACTTGTCTCCTTATCCCTAGGAAGGAAGCTGGTTCAGTGAAAATGGATCCGCAAAACCAAGATAGCTGTTGATGGAACCACAACCAAGTACAAGGCTTGGTTGGTGGAAAAAGTATACTCTCATGTTTAAGGCTTGGAATACAATGAGACATTCACTCCAGTAGCTAGAATGGACTCAATCAGATTGGTATTGGCTATTGCTACTTCCAAAAGATGGGAAGTACATCACATCGATGTGAAGAGTGCATTCCTCCATGGTGATTTGGAGGAAGAGATATACATGAAACAACCTGAGGGGTTTATTGATGATCCTTCCTTAGTCTGCAGACTGAGGAAATCACTGTATGGACTCAAACAATCCCTTAGGGCGTTGTACTCCAATATGGATTCCTTCCTCATCTCTCAAAAGTTTGAAAGGTGCAAATCAGATTGCAATGTCTACATGAAAAATAAAGAGGGGTTCTTGCTTCTAGTTGTATTGTATGTGGATGACTTTCTCATTACTAGCAACTATGTTGTTGGATTGAGCAACATCAATCCTGCTCTTAACAAATAATTCTCTATGAATAACTCAGGACTACTAAGACAGCTCATTGGTCTTGAAGTAAGTCAAAACACTTCAGCAATCATGATATCACAGTCCAGGTATTCATGAAACATGCTTAAGAGATTCCACATGGAGGATTGCAAGGTAGCCCCCCGTCCCTTTTCTATGACACATTAGGCTTGAAGAAGGTGGTTCCACACCTTTGGTGGACAACACTCTCTACATACAGCTCATTGGGAGCCTTCTGTATCTCACACATTCGAGACCAGACATATCCTATGTTGTGAGTGTTGCTTCCAGATACATGGAGGAGCCACATGAGCTACATTGGAAGGAAACAAATAGGATATTGCACTATGTGTAGGGTACTATAGATTATGTGATCCACTATGCAATTGGAGCAAAACTAGATCTCACAGGATTTACAGACTCAGACTAGGCAGGAGATGGAAATGATAGGAAATCCACCTTGGGTTTTGTATTCATGATTGGATCTAGGACAATTTGTTGGTCCAGAAAGAAGCAAGCAGCACTTGCACTCTCTTCAGCAGAACCAGAGTATCAGGGAGATACTAATGCATCTATTCAGGAAGTATGGCTACATGTCATCTTGACAGAGTTCAGGATCTAGACTTCATATACAGTGGATCTTTATTGTGACAACCATAGTACAATCAAAATTTCCAGTGATCCTATTCAGAAGCAGAGGAAAAAGCACATAGAGGTTCAAATGCACTACATTTGGAAATTGGTGAATGATAGAACCATCACACTGCACTACTATCGTACAAAGATCAGATTACAGATATTTTTACCAAGCATTCTACCGAAAAGATATTTTCCTTTCTTAGGTCTCTTTTGGGAATTAAGGCTCGATTCTTAGTTCTTATTTTGAGGAGGGTTTTCCCAAGAGGTTTTTCGTACCTCATTTGTATTATGCAACATTCCTATCTTTTTAGGTTGTATTTGGGTGACCTACTGTATTTTTACCAGGGCCCATAGTTGTCCAAGTTAGGATTCAAGGGGGGTGTTAGGATTATTAATCCTCCCTTAACTAGTACCATTGGGTCCACTTGGCCTAATGGGGCCACATGTACCAGATACTAGAGTGTGGAGAACACTGCTAGAGGTTAAATTCCAATTGGTGCATGTGCGCCATGCATCAATTTGGGTTCCTCATAAACCAATCCCTACATTTTAGGAGCCACTAGGAGTCCCGAAACCAACCTCCATCAGTTAGTTGGAGTTGGGAATTGTTAGTCTTAGTTAGCTTCCAGTTACTTTCAGTTAGATCACAATCAGTTAGCTAGTGCTAGTTATGCATGGCTAATGCATGGTTGCATGTGGAGTAGGTGCCTTTTCCCACCTACCACACTTAGTTGCACTGATTTAACTAGTTATTATTAATTGTATGAGTTGGTTGGACATATGGGAGTTGATCTATTGGACTCTGATATTGATTGAGAGACCATGAGTTAGCTAGTCAGTTAGGTATAGTCACATCCATTTGGTAGATTTGAATTCCTCCCTAATGGATTCAAATTCTTCCTATTTGTAAACTATTGTAACACCGGATTAATTAATTTGAATGATACTATAAATTCCTGATAAATACTCATATGTTTCCTATGTGGTTTGTTTTGTTCAGTTTGTATCTTCATACTCCTTTTACTACAAATATTATTAGAACTGTCTACTTAAAGATCTAAATGGCACAACAATTTTAATATGGAGATTCTTCATTCACTTATTGGATGAAAGAATACATGGATGAATATTTTGATGCATATCACATCCTTTTGAAGCAGCATTATAGGACATGGGATCCTCACCCATGTCATTGGAGAAGATTTGATTGGTCACTTCAATCTTATATGCACTTAGAAAATGGTGGTCTACTTATTTGGAGGTATAAGCACTTTAATGATTTTTTTATGAGGAACCTCCTTGATGTACATTTTTATTATGTTGTTATGTATTTTGATTATATATATTAAGTACTCATGATGTTTGGAAGAATGCATACGAGAAAATGGGATTCCGGAATTCTATTTCCTAATGGTATGGGTTGGATAGAACTCTTAATTGTTGGAGTGCAATACAAGCAATGGGACCCTGGGATAGCTTTCAATCCCATTAATTTCAATTTTTTGGGGAAAAAAATAGTATGGGAGATGGATTCCCCACTTAATAAAGTGATTTTAATCATATTAGTGTAGAAACAAGCATGTTTGTTCCTCTCTAAAATCTTCATGGAATCTCAAAGACTCAAAGTTGGGAAACTCAGTGGCAACTTCAAAGAATTATACAGAAAGCAGGTTCTTCAACACCCATGTTTGAAATTGCTTGAGGACGAGCAATATTGGGAAGGGAGGATTTTTCATGTCCAAAATTTTGTATTGGGTCAAAATATCCTAATCACATTTTCCATATTCATGAGAGTTAGTCGAATTGATGCTAAGGGTCAAATAATTGCCAAGGAGGAAAATTACTAGCTTCCTAGGTTAGGGGAAGAAGCTTTGGGATTTGGAATAAGGGGGGAAATAAATCATGTTTGAAAATTACAATGGCATAAATATTTAATAATGGAGATAAATAAATAAATACAAGGGAAAATAAAAGTGGAAATTGATCATGCAGACACATAGAGGATGTGGGACCCACACAAGCTAGAATTTCTATGCCACATGGCATCCTCCTCTTGCAATTTCGAATCCATGGGAATAATAAATGTTCTTGGATGAGTTATAAGGATAACACACTTGTCCATATGCATAATATTTATAATTTGGAAGGAAATGTAACTTACATGGGAGAGGAAGAGTCATTTTGGAGCTAGTGAAACACTTGTACTAGATTCCCTAGATCTATGAAAACAATGATGAAGAGGCTATGACACCTATGACACAAATCAGATATGAAGGATGAAATATGACATATCTGACATGTCAGGTAGAAATAGAGCATCCAAGAGGTCTCTCATGTGAGTTTTGGAAGCTCAATGGGTTCCTACTCAAATTGGGGGAAGATGGAAGGCTAGGAAAGGGAGGACACATGGAAAATATTGAGCACACACCCTAATTCGAATTGGCTTGATTTTGTGGATATATTGGTAACCTTAGAAGGCTAATTATGTTTATAAAATACAGGGATTAACCAAGAGAGGGTATTTTGATCATTTGAGAAACTTTCATTTGTGAATTGAGAGAGCTAGTGGATGACTAGTTTCTTGCCTTTGTCAATTTCGAGGGTGAAAGATTCCCATCCAAGTTGGTGTTTGGAGAGGAAACTCAGTTATTTCATGGATATTTAATGGAGTTTTATTTTCATGTGTAATATAAAGGGAAGCTCGTGGTTCCTTCTATTTCGGCACTTTCTCTTAACCATTTTCAGGTTTTATGGCATATTCTTGCTCATGGAGGGATTGTGCTTTGGGAGATTATTGTAATAAGCTCAATAATATATTTTATTCATTCTCAGAAATTCTCAGGTCGAAATACCCATTGTTTGAATGTAAAAGTGATTGTTAATTAAAAAACAATGACCATTTCCCCACTATATTGATGTATTTCATTGAATGCTGATGATTTAGATCTTATCATGGTACATTTATTATTTTAATTAGTTTAATATGATATTTTATTAATTATTAGAAAGTATCAGGTATAAATACCAAAGGTTTGTATGTAAAAGTGAATATTAAAGAGCAAACAATGGCCATTTCCCCACTATATTGTTGTATGCCATGGTAATGCTGATTATTTCGAATGGAAGAATATATATATGATATATTTATGATGAATGGACTGAAATTAATGATTATTATAAGTTTCATTTTCAGCACTTAAGAATTTGAAGTCATCTTAATCAGTTTAATTGCATTTGGAGAAAATTTGATGTCATTTCCCCAAGGGTCAAATTAGTGATTTTGTAGCTGTTTGGGAGAGGATTATAACAGAATTTATAAACTGAATAATGGTGAATATGAGACATTAAAAATGTACCTTAAACATCCACTTCCTATTTTCATAAATTCGAGTGGGTTTGGGAGCATTTGAAAAGCCATTTTTAGCATTTACCTAGGGGGAATTGGAACCCCAATTTGCTAGTAAAGACTCCTACTTTGTCCATAATATTAAAGACGTTTTAAGAAGTAATTGGAGGGTTATAAATAATCCATAAAAATAATATTCAAGTCTTAATATCATTCATATACCTTCTTAGAATATTTGGGAGCATTTGGGTCAATTTGGAGACCTAGACATCAAAACTAGTCAAAGGTCGAAATTGGGAAAAAAGTGAAAAATTGGTCATTGGAGTAAAAATTCAAAAAAGGTATATTACACATATCATGAGATAGTAGAATCAGAATATAATGACATGATAGAGCCTCAGGATCCCCCTACTATGGATATCTCTCAAAATAGAAAACCTGTTTGGGTAAGAGAAATAATACAAGAAGCCGAAAGATACGGAGCGCCATAAGGCTCCACAAGAACCAGCAAAAGATCAAAGACATATTCCATTTATGTATCTTTGATGTGTGATCTTGTAGATCAAGAACCCACCAACCATGAGGAAGCTGCACAAAATAAAAAATGGGTTGAATAAATGATGGAAGAATACCAGTTGATCATGAAGAATGATGTTTGGGATATTGTTCCCAAACCAGAAAACAAGAGTGCGGTATATTTGAAATGGATCTACAAGATAAAACATGCTGCTAGTGGAATTATTGAAAATTACAAAGAAATATATGCAGCTAGATGCTTCTCTTAGAAATAAGGGATCGATTATGAGAAGACATTTTTTCCAGTAGCAATGTACACTTCCATCAGAACTATCATGGCACTTGCCTCCATGATGAAGTGGGATTTACACCAGATGGATGTAAATACAACCTTCCTTAATGGTGTGATTGAGGAAGAGGTTTACATTGAACAACCACGAGGATTTGAATTCAAAGACAGAGAGACTCATGTATGCAAGTTGAAAAATTATCTCTATGGACTGAAGCAAGATCCTAGAGCATGGTATGGCAGAATAGATAGCTTCTTGACAAGCATAGGATTTTATAAGAGTAAAGCTGAAACAGTCATACTATTGTTGTATGTGGATGATCTATTTCTGACTGGAAATGAGAAATTGATCAAGATTGCAAGAATAATCTAGTAGAAGAATTTGAGATGAAATATCTTGGATTGATGCAGTATTTCTCAAGGCTGGAAGTGTGGAAGAGCCCTGAAGGAATATTTATTAATCAGGGAAATTATGCAGTAGAAATATTGAAAAGATTTGATATGTTGGATTCTAAATCCATAGCCACACCTTTGGACACCAACCTAAAGTTGTTGTCTGATGAGACATCTGAGCTAGTGGACATGACTCACTACACATGGATTATTGGGTTATTAATTTATCTGACAGACACAAGGCCAAATATATTCCTTGATGTGAACACCTTCAGTCAGTATCTAGTTAAAACTAGAGGGGTTCACCTTATAGCTACAAAGCATGTGATGAGGTACCTAAAAGGTACAATTGATTTGGCACTTTAATATGGGAGATATCATGACTACAAATTGTATGGATATATAGATTTAGATTGGGCAGGAAGTGCCATAGACAAAAAGAGCACCTCAAGTGGATATTATTGTCTGGGATCCGCCATGATCTCATGGTTTGGTAAGAAATAGTCCAATGTTTCTCTCAGTATGTCTGAAGCAGAGTGCATTTCATCTTGCTCCGATTTTTATGAAGCGACATGGCTTCGAAAGATGATGTCAGGATTATTTGAATTGGAGTTGGACACCACAGTAATTCTCTATGACGACCAGAGTTGCATATAGATGATAGAGAATCCAGTGTTCCATGACAAATCAAATTACATAGAAATCCAATACTTTTATATAAGGGATATGGTACAAAAGGGAGCTATCAAGATCCAGTATGTGAGTACTGATGAGAAAGTTGCTGATGTACTGACCAAGCCTCTATCTCGAGTGATGTTCAAATATTTTTGTGATAAGAACGGTGAATTTCAAAAAGAATTTTCTCACAAGGAGGAATAGTGATAGGAATACAGATGATGATGATATGGACCTTCTTAGTCATGAACCCTCCTCGAAGAAAGGAGGAGCAGGTTGATAATGTGGAACTTCCCAGGAAAGGGGGAGTAATGGTGAGACTAACATCAATGATGGACAACAGTGATGATGATGGTCTGACATTCATTTGTGGATGATAGTATCCTCTCTTAAGGATGGTAGGTATAACACTCGGTTCATGAGAGTGGTCCTTACTAGATAAGGATGGACCTGCAAATATTACTCTCGCATGGAGAGTACCCACATTCATTTGTGGGAAATAGTATCCTCGCTTTAGGATGGCAAGTATAACACTCTTTTCATGAGAGTGGTCCTTACTAGATAAGGATGGCCTTGCAGATGTTATTCTCACATGGAGAATACCCACATTCAGTTCTGGATACTATAGAATAACACTCCCTCAGGAGAGGTCCTAACCTTTCTGGTATGGATTCTCTACGATGAGTCCTCACAGACGATAGGACTGATATTTTGTATCCATTTGAGATATACTTTGCAGAATATACTCTTGTATGGAGAGTATGCCTACATTAATATGTAGATTCTATAGAATAACACTCTCTTAGTAGTGGTCCTAACCTCAGTGGTATGGATGCTCTATGATGAGTCCTCATGGACACTGTAGTATAGCACTCACTTGGGAATGGTCCTAACTTGTGTGGTATGGATTTTCTATGATGGGATGACAATACTCTTTCTTGGAAGAGTATGGCTACATGTAACTATAGATACCGTAGTATAACACTAACTTGGGAGTGGTCCTAACCTATGTGGTATGGATGGTCTACGATGAGTCCTCACAAATGATAGGGTTGGAACTAGGTGCGTTCGAGATCTACATTTAGTTGTAGATGATTCAGATGATTGATTTCATGGATCATGCTAATGGAGGATAGCATCATACTTGGTCATAGGTACTAAATTGATCAGGATGGATCATCCTATAAATAGATCATGTGTACTGCAGGAATTATGGTATTGAAGGATCAAGTAGACCGAAGTATAGTAGAAAAGGGTCAAGTAGATCGAAGTATGGTCGCAAAGGATCGAAAGGATCTAATTACGGCTTCAAAGGATCGAAAGGATTGAAGTACTACAGCAAAAGGGTTGAAAGGATCAAAGTGCTTCTACAAGGGTCAATAATATCGGAAGGCTACTACAGAATATTGAAGTGTTGCTATAAAGGATTGAGAAGAACGAAGTGTTGTTGCAAAGGATTGAGAAGATCAAAGTGTTGCTACAAAGGATTGAGAAGATCAAAGTTCTTCTGTAAAGGATCGAGAAGATCAAAGTGTTGTTACAAAGGATCAAGAAGATCGAAGTGTTATTACAAAGGATTGACAGATCGAAGCATTGTTGCAAAAGTATCAAGTGATCGTGTGATGCAGAAGATGAAGAGTAACTGTTCCAGTTACTGATTGAGAAAACTTCCTATGACATATATATGTATTACCTCAATGTAGTGTTGTAGTTATTATCTCTCTGTTCTCCTATAGTCTATGATTATGTTTTCATTAGAATAACCTTCTCGTTAAGGGGGAGTGCTGAAATATCCTTACTTCAAAGGATATTCTAAATGTATTTTACTGATGTAACCAAAGCAATATGTTATTATTCCTCTGACAAGGTGTTACTATTGTATTTGGTCATCATAGAGTCATGAGGTAAAGCCTCCATTGTAAGTTGGGTCATTAGTACCATAATGAATAATATAATATATTGGTTTGAGTCTTCCTAGGTGAAGTCAGCCAAGATATTTTAGTGGGACCGACTTAATTAGGGTAAAATTTAGTTGGCTCAATGTGTATAAAAAGAGGATCTTTGTTCTTTATGTGAACACAGACGCACTTACTTGAGCAACACATCGGGGAGAGAGAGAGAGAGAGAGAGAGAGAGAGAGAGAGAGAGAGAGAGAGAGAATAACTAGAGGAGAACTGGTGCAGGGGTTCAGACAAAAAAAACCTAATCAGCACCTTTAGGATATTCAGGGTCCTACACTTGGCAGGATCTCCAAATTTAGCTTTAAACACCAAATTCCACACTAAAATTGCCTTCCCGCAACTATGTTTCCGCAACAAAGTTTTCGCTATCGGGTTGCAGGATGAGGGATCTCAAAAAACCCAAATCCACGCTCCGCAAATTTCATTCCACAATGGCCTTCCATCAATTGGGTTGTGGGATACAGGATGCCAAATTCCCAAATTTACTCTTCCGTAACTTTCCACCCACAAATCTTTTTCCACAATTTTTCCCATCGTTAGATCTTTTCGTTGTGGCCTTCACAATGGTCGATTTTATTTTTTATGCAGATCACCCAAACCTTGGTGGATTTGTTATCTCCCTCACAACTCTAGTTGTGGATTCCTCCTATATCGTCAAATCTACATCTGCAAATCCAATCTCCACCATCTGTTTTCTGCAAAAACTCGTTAATTCAAAAAACTTGTGTTCTGTGCGGATTTGATGAAAGAATTTCTCAATCTAGCTTTCAACCTCTTTGATCCATCAGTCTAGTCCTCCTATGCATGCATCTACCCTATCCTTCAACGATTCCAACAAAATCCAACTCTTAAACCAACAATTACAGAGAAATCTACAAATATTCATGAAAACATCGAAATAGCTCTGCACAGCTACACTGCTCAAATTAATGCATACATATAGACTAACAACACTCAAAACACATGGAAAAATCCTATTAGGGAAATAAAAGAAAATACACACAACTCTTAGCCCACTTTTAGCCTCCTTAAATATTTACAAGTCGGTATAGACACAGGTCTGGCTGCCTCTCTCCAAAATGAAGTTTTCTTTTGAAAGATGGAACCCTTTCAACCTTTACAACCTAGCTATTGAATCTACTCTGCTACCCCTATACTGATTTAATCCTGTGACAAATTTAAAAAGCATGATGTAAAAATGTCTCTATCTAAACAAACGATTCAGCGACTGATCTCCACGTAGGGAGTCACGACTTGCTATTATTCCTAGATCGCTAACAACCTATGACTAAGCAGAATGACACATCACTATCTAGAATATTCATAAAAACATAGTTTATTTACAATGTAATAGTCTAGGGACCATTAAATCAAAATGTGTAGACCCCTTCCTAGGCCTGATCTAGCATTGAACTTGGAATTTGAAATGGAAAGAAGGATGCTCCTACATCAGACACCCCAAGAAAAAGAAATATGAACTCCATGTCATAGTCTTCCAGCTACAATATGCCTGGATCCCAAAATTTGTTTTGTAGTTTTCGTTGTTCATTAATCCTGTAATGAACTTCCCAGTCTTCCACAGTCATCCAAATAACTATCTAAACCTCATTGTCATTGTTCCTCTTACATCTCTGCATGAGATGCCATAAATCATCTATCTCACCATCAAGTCTGCTTCTTTGCTAAAACATCTTTGTTTGGATGGCCTTCTCCTCTGTGACTCGCATTTGATCAGAAGCATAAATAAATTCTAAATCTTTCTCCCTCTATTGCACAACAGGTTCACTGCTGCTACTTTCCTCATCATCTTTAGCCCAGTCTTGAGCTTCCCTATTGTCCCTCAAGACAACTTCTTCCTATGTATTTTCCTTTATCCAATGAAAGGAAATTTGATTTTCGCCAAGAAACTCTGCTTCCTCATCCACCATTCTAGCTATCTACTTGCATAATTCCTGCAATAAAATCAACAAATAGATATGTAAAATATAGATATTCCATGTGTCCATAGATTTACCCTCATCTTCATCCTTTTCAAACTATTGGACGATATTCAGCAATTGTCCCTCTGTGCCAACTATGCAACCTACAATTAAACACATATTGTCAGTTTGAAAAACATAAGGCACTTCAGCCTCAACTGATGCCTTTTCCTCCAACATCCTATACTGTTTTGTTTTTGCAAAATAGTCTTTAATATCTTCAAAATATCTCACATAAACATCCTCATTCTCCTTTGTATACTGATATGAAATCCTTTCCATGTCCATGAGTTTAACAACAAACTTTGTATCAACATCCTATCCTTCTTTATCAAGGTACTCACCTTGCTCAGGTTCACACATCACGTGAACTTGTTCCTCATGCTCAGCTACCCTGAGTCTTTCCTCTTTCTTCACCCAAACACTAAGTCTGTGCTTGAGACTCCTGGAACATAACCTATTTATAAGCCATTGCACCTTCCTCTTCAACCTCCATACATAATACTGACCTCCTGTAGCTCCCTCATGCAACAATTTAGTCACCTTACTAAGCCTTTCCTTCAACTCAGAAACCTCTATGTCAAATTTGCTTTCACTCATCCTCTTGACACCATTTTCTGTAGCATCTTCCCTTTTTCTATTGTGGCTTCCTTTTGAACCCTTTAGATGAATTTCAGTAGCCACCTTCCATACCATCTCCAAGATATTTCCCATACTAACGATGAACTGCAAACAAGCCTACCCTCTCAACACCTCATCAAGATTCCTCCTACTTGACTATTGAAATTTTCTTGGTTCTCACACTGAACCTTTGAGCACTCCCTATGCTATATATAGTATTTGAGCCTTGCATTCATTTCCTACAACACTCTGATGTGAGGGTTCCCACACCATAATGTCCTTCTCAACTCCTCTGCTCAGAAATCATCATTCTATCCTCATCCTGCAAATTAATATTGCAAGCCTCCTCTCCATAGTGTGCAAATATTTGTGCACCTACTCTGATACCAAAAATGGTGTAGAGGTTCAGACCAAAACCAACCCAACCATAACCTCCAAGATCTTCAGAGTCCTACAGGTTGCAAGATCTCCAAATTTATCTTTAAACACCAAATTCCACACTAAAATTGCCTTCTCGCAATTTTTCCTTCCCACAAATCTGTTTCCGCAACAGAGTTTCTGCTGTTGGGTTGCGAGATGCAGGATCTCAAAACTACCAAAGTCACACTCCACAAATTTTGTTCCGCAATGGCCTTCCTGCAATTGGGTTGTGGGATGTGCGATTCCAACTTCCCAAAGTTACTCCTCCGCAACTTTCCACCCGCAAATATTTTTCTGCAATTTTTCCCACCGTTAGATATTTTCATTGCATCCTTCACCACAGCTGTCGATTTTCCTTTTTATGCATATCACCCAAACCTTGGTGGATCCGTTATCTCCCTTGCAACTCCAGTTTTGGATTCCTCCTGGACTGTCAAATCTACATCTGCGGATCCAAATTTTCTGCAAAAACCTGTTAAGTCAGAAAACTCGTGTTCTACACAGATTAAATAAAAGAATTGATCAATCTAGATTTCAACCTCTTTGATCCATTATTCTAGTCCTCCTATGCATGCACCTACCCTATCCTTCAATGATTCCAACAAAATCCAACTCTTAAATATTCATGAAAACGTTGAAATCGCTCTACACATCTACACTGATCAAATTAATGCATACATCTAGACTAGCAGCACTTAGAACACATGGAAAACTCCTATTATGGAAATAAAATAAAATACACACAACTCTTGGCCCACTTTCAGCCTCCTTAAATAATTACAAGTCGATACAGACACAAGTCTGGCTGCCTCTCTGCAAAATGCAGTTTTCTTCTGAAAGATGGAACCCTTTCAACCTTTACAACCTAGCTATTTAATCTACTCTGCTACCCCTCTATGAATTTGGTCCTGTAACAAATTTACAAAGCATGATGTAAAAACATCTATGTCTAAACAAACGGTTCAGCAGTTGATCTTTGCACAGGGAGTCACGACTCGCTATTATTCCTACAACTATAACAGCCTATGACTAAGTAGAATGACTCATCACTATCTAGAATATTCATAAAAACATAGGTTATTTACAATGTAATAGTCTAGGACTATTAAATCAAAATGTGTAGACCCCTTCCTAGGCCTGATCTAGCATTGAACTTGGAATTTGAAATGGAAAGCAGGATGCTCCTGCATCAAGAACACCTATTTTTTGGGTTGTATTTTATACATCTTATATATAGGAATTTTTGTTGGGTTTTATTCCCCTTGAGGGTTTCCAGGATAATATTGTGTCTATCTTGTGATTTTATTTCTATTAGTGATTCTGGATATGTTGCCTATGGTATTTGAATTGAACACTAATGAATCTAGTCTAGCATATGAAATATTAACATTTCTCTTCTTCTTTCTTCCTTTTGCATCCTCCGTCACAACTTCCTTTCTCTTCTTTCCTTTATGTCACACCTCCTTCTTGTTATTTATCTCGTCTCCATATTTAGGAAAAATTCTAAGTGAATTCTACCTTACTTTCCCTAGGCCCAACAAACCCCCAACACTCACTTATGGCTCGTCCTGAGCCACTACAAGCTATTCCTCCATTTATTTTCTTATGTTGATTTTACTCTGAAAATCTTCCATGAATTTTTAGGAATTTCTCTGCTTCTACATGCACCTCTTCCTCTTTCTTCTACAATTGTTCCACAAGGTCGAAACTGACATGTTCTCGCATTATCTTTTCTATTGATGTCATTGTGTCATGCACCTTCAAATGTACAGGATGAATTATTCTTGTAACTCTTCCTGCTTCAGGCTCTAACTCTTCCACATTTTCCTCATGGTGTTGTTGTTATGTGCACGACATTGTTATTTGTTGTTGCAATTTCCTCATCTCGGTTGCTTTAGCCATTTTTTGTGTTAAGGGTAGTTGCTTCATGTCATTCCTTATTTGAGTAATGTTTTCTTCAAGTGAATTCATCTCATTTGCAATTTTATACGATTTCTCATCATATAAAATTGAAGTCGCAGCAATCTAAGGACCAAGACATAAACTTACAATAGATTTCACAGATCAATTTTACTCAGAAATGAAATGAAAACAATGCAAAAAGACTTGTAGCTATATATTTTCCTATGATTAATCAGAAGTAGTGATACAATGTAATACAATTGCATAAAGAGCCATTCAATTTGAATCCAAGAGAGTTCATTTGAATTCATTACATGAGATTGGATTAATTATTAGTTAAATACCACTCGGCACATCAGTTAACCACTTAACTCCAACTTAATTGACTCTAACTAACTCGGAGGCAGTTTAGACTGAGTCTAACTGAATAGAACTCAACTGCATGCAAACAAGTAGGTGAGAGCACCTATCTGAATTCAGTTAGGTGAGATGAACTGAAATGCACTGAACTAAGTCATCAAAAGTAGGTGAAGGCACCTTTAATCACTCCAGTTAACTACATTTAACCAAAAATAAGCAAAATAATGAGGACGGTGCCTTTACAACTTCAGTTTAACTAAAAGGTAGGTGAAACAACCTCCATTTGACTTAATGGGGCGCATATGTCATGCATATCAACCCATATTTTCCCCTATATTGAAGGAGGAGGCTCAATTAGTCTCCCCGATTGAAGGAGAAGACTCAGTTAGGCTCCTTGATTGAAGGAGGAGATCCAGTTGATGATGCAGTCACATATTTGAGTAAAAAACTTAAGATAAGTGGTAAATTAGGCAAAATAAGCAAAATAATGATGTTTGGTTGGAAAATGAGTCCAACACCCCCCCTTAATCTAATCTCATGTGGAGGATTAAAACAAAATAGGGCCCCGATAACAAAGGTCATAGGTCACCCTTTACAAAACATTTACTCTAAAAGGCTCAAAAATTCTAAGTGAGGAAAAGAGGAAAAAACCCATGGGAAAGAAAAACCCCCCTCAAACTAAATACTAAATAATTAATATGTCTTCATTATTATGGAACTCACCCCTAGAAATGAACGAAGATAAGTGAATTTCTTCTCAATGAATCTCTTCATGAAAATTTCTGCAATTTGCACATCTGTGGGGCAATATTGCAGAACAATTGTTCTATCATGCATAAGTTCTCTGATGTAGTGCATGTAGATCTCGATGTGTTTGGTTCTCTATCTTTGAACCATATCTGTCAAGATCTTGATAGCACTTTTATTGTCACAAAAATTGACAGTAGATGAATTGTTACCAATGTCGAACTCTGCCAAAATACCTTGCATCCAAACTTCCTGTGTGTATGCATTGACCGCTCCTCGGTACTCTGCCTCTAATGAAGAAAGGGGAATGGCAGCCTTCTTTTTTCTTGACCAAAAAATAGGCCTACCTCCAAACATGAAAACATAGCCAGAAGTAGACT
Source organism: Pseudotsuga menziesii (assembly GCA_001517045.1). Classification (NCBI taxonomy): domain Eukaryota; kingdom Viridiplantae; phylum Streptophyta; class Pinopsida; order Pinales; family Pinaceae; genus Pseudotsuga; species Pseudotsuga menziesii. The sequence goes on from LPNX010716052.1 coordinate 241,221, forward strand.
TCTGATCTATGATATCTCCTACCCAATCAGAATCTATGAATCCTACCAAGTCTAGTTTGGAATCAATAGCATAGTGAATGCCATAGGTTCTAGTACCCTCCACATGCTGTAGAATCCTCTTGGATGCCCTCCAATGAATTTAATGAGGATGATTCATATACCTTGATAAATAATTCATGGCATAACAAATTCCATGCCTTGAAAAGTAGAGAAGGCTTCCAATCAACTGACGGTAGAGAGTAGAATCCACGTGTGGAGTAGAATTTACCTCTTCAAGACTGACTCCTAAGAGGAATTGGAAAGGTGATTCCTTAAAATCAGCCATACTAAAATGAATTAACAGGTATGAATAATATTTGTATGGGGACACCATGATCCCATCAAAATATTGAGTTATTTCTATCCCGAGAAACTGCCTCAGCAGGCCTAGATCACTCATCTCAAAAGCTTCATGTAAAGCAGTTTTTATAAAGTTGATTGAAGAAATGGTGATTCCTATAATTAATAGATCATCAAAATACAAAACTATAATCATAATATTACTTTCATATTTCTTCAAGTACACATTTGTATCAGACTTACATATTTCAAATTTTTGTGATAATAAAAAAGAATCCATTTTGGCGTACCAAGCTCTTGGGGCCTGTTTTAATCCATATAAGGATTTATGCAGCTTGCAAGATAATGATGTATATGATTTGTATCCTTAATTATGCTTCATGTAGATCTCTTCTTGCAGGTCTCCATGAATAAAAACACAGTCTACATCCATATGGTGCACCTCCCAGTGTTTGGATGCAAAAATGGCTAAGACTAGCCGTACAGAAACCATTTTTGCCACCGGTGAAAAGGTCTCAATGTAGTCCACTCCCTGGAATTGGGAGAAGCATTTTTATACGAGACATTATTTATATTTTCAGTTTGATACATATGTAGCAACCTTCACCTAATAGACCCATTTTCATTGAACAAGTTTCCTTCCAGGTGGAAGGGAAACTAGCTCCTGGGTTGCATTTTTTTGGAGAGAGTTAAACTCTTCATCCTTTGTAGCTTACCATTGAGGATAATTATGAGCATGATAATATAACTTAGGATAATATCCAATAATTATGTATCACTTCTCATATATAAAATAATAATTTCAAGAAATAGAAATACCTACTCTTTGAAAATCTACTCGAGTTCTCCTTAGATCAGCAGGATTTCCAACATTTGACCCGACAGAGGAGAGAGTCTTTTCGTCCCATTTTGGTAGATGAGAGGGCTCATTCGGATATGATTTAGAACCTGATATTTCATGCTCACTGATATCATACATCATATCTAAAATATCAGAGCTCACACTTTCATTTTCATCTCCAGAATCTTCAGCAGAAAGAGAGGGAAGTTCAACAGCTTCTTCCTCTACTAGTTTCGGATGTTGGAAAGGTTCTTCAAAGAAGACACTTATCTCGACGAGTATATTTTTAGTTATGATATTCAATATTTTGTATTAATTTTATTCCTTGGAATACAAAATTAATATACACTCAACACTCTATGGTTGCAAATACTTTCTCTTATGTAGTGGAATTCGAGCCCAAGCAGTGGACCCAAAAACCCTGAATTGGACACATCCAGTTTGTGACCAGTGTATGCTTCGAAAGGTGTTTTTAATTTCATGTTTAAATGTAGGAACTTGTTCTGAATGGAGGAAGAAATATTCATAGCTTCATCCCAAATATTTTCATCCAAATCCTTAGACTCAAGCATATAGGTTTTCATTTCTTGTAATACCTGGTTTTTCCTTTCCACTACACCATTACACTGAGGTGTGTAGAGAACGATGTTCTGAATATCGATTCCAATTTTGGAAAAACGTTGCATAATATCTTATTTAATGTATTCACCTCCATTATCATATCTGAGAGCTTTAATCTTTCTCTCAGTAGCATTCTCAATGGAAGCTTTAAAATCTATGAATATTTCAAGAACTTCTGACTTCTTTTTGAGAAAGTAGACCCATGTAAATATTGAAAGGCCATCTATGAAGGTAAGCACATACCGAAAGCCACTCATGGAGTTTGTTTGAATTGGACTAATGATATCAAAATGGATCAGCCCGAAAATGCATGTAGCTCTGCTAGCTTTTACTCTTTCAAACTTATGCTCATGATGCTTACCGACTATGAATCCCTTGTAGATCCCTTTTGAGGATTTGATTGTTGGAAGGCCTTCCACCATGGAATCATTTTGTATCATCTGTAAATATTTATAGTTTAGGTGTCCAAACCTTTCATGCCACACCCAGATGACCTCATTCCCATGAGTCAGGAGGTCAGATGGCTTTGAATCGGGCACAAAGTTAGAAAAATCATAGGTCTTAGCAGTGTGATTTTATTTCCGTACAACAATGAGTTTTCTCGAGGTATATCTAATATCTCAACATCATCGGGGATGAATACAACTCTTTTAGGAAAACCTTTATGTTTCATTTGATATACAGAAAGCAAGTTTGAAGCTAAAGAGGGAACATATAGAACATTTTTAAAGCTTCCATGTTCTAGGTGGATAGTACATTTTCCTTTTGATGAGAGTCCTTTGGAGTGCAATGACATATCAATATCCTATTTCCACTGATGATAGTTGAAATGAGTGAGAAGACTGCTTGAAGAGGAGTCAATTTTGCAGCTGTAGTGAATGCAATAGAAGTGCTTGAGATACCTGCAATCACACAAAACAAACAAAATAACGTCGAACAAACTGCACTTTTGGATTTTTCTTCATACTTGGATAGACTTCTATGGGAAAAATATAGAGGGAGTGAGGCTATTTTTCCAAGAATTATGTGGAAAACTCTTTGCTTCTAGTGCAGTGTTGGAATAATTTTAAGCAATTTTGCTCAATCTTCTTCATAGATCCAGTAAGAAACCTATAGAAGAGTTTCCTTGTCCTACCATGGCTCTGATACCATATAAAATTGGAGTCACAATAATATAAGGACCAAGACAGAAAACTACAATATATTTCACAAATCAATTTTACTCAGAAATGACATGAAAACAGTGCAAAAAGGCTTGTGGTTGTATATTTGATTATCATTAATCAGAAGTAGTGATACAATGCAATACAATGGCATACATATCCATTCAATTCGAATGCAAGAGAGGTCATTCGAGTTCATTACATGAGAGTGGATTAATTATTGTTTAAACACCACTCACCACATCAATTAACCACTTAAGTCCAACTTAATTGACTCTAGCTGACTTGGAGACAGTTTAGACTGAGTTAAGTGAAAAGAACTCACTTCATTCCAACAAGCAGGTGAGGGATCCTATATAACTTTAGTTAAGTGAGATGACCTGAACTACACTGAACTGAGCCACCAAACATAGGTGGAGGTGCCTTTAATCACTCCAGTTAATTGCATTTAACAAAAAATAAGCAAATTAACGAGGAATGTTCCTTTACAACTTTAGTTTAACTGAAAGGTAGGTGAAAAAACATCCAGTTGACTTAATAGGGCACATATGTCATGCATATCAACCCATATTTTCTCCTAGATTGAAGGAGAGGGCTCAATTAGTCTCCCTGATTGAAGGAGAAGACTCAGTTAGGATCCTTGATTGAAGGAGGAGATCTAGTTGATGATGCAGTCACACATTTGAGTCAAAAACTTAGGATAAGTGGTAAATTAGGAAAAATAAGACAAATAATGACGTGTGGTTGGAAAATAAATCCAACACATCATCCGTCAGGGCTTCCAAAGTTTGGGAGACTTGGTTGATATCCTTGGCACATATTTATTCTTCTTTCTATATTTTCTTCACAACTTCAATTGTTGCTTCTCTTCTTTCCTCTATTACCTACAGGGGTGTGCTTGGTTTTACTTGCTCTTGAAGCTATGAAACCTTCTTCCTAAGTTCTTCATATATTTTACCAATTTGAGTGAATTTGGTTTTTGGTGCCATTTCCTCTATTATTCCGATTGCTTCAAAGTTCTTACAAGATAGAGCTACTACCTTGTTGATTTTCTGAGAGTTTTCTTCCCATGCCTTCGTCTTCTGTTCAATTTCCTGTACTACTAGTTTAATTTTCTTGATATTTTTATCTGCATTCTTTGCTTCTTGGCCTGGGTATGTTCACGCAGTTTTATTTCTATAGTTATGGAACTTTGTATTGCGTATACTTCAGTTATTTCCATGGAAGAGAAATCTATGGTTATCTAGACGATTTCCCTCGCAACATCATTAAATTCTAGAGTTACTAGGTCAATAACTCCCCTAGACACTCTGACCTTTATTGGTGGGAATGGAAGTGGTATTGTAGTTTGTTCTATGTTTGATGTCTCTAGTGGATTTTGTGAATCTATGGTTGGGATTGGACAGTTGACATCAATTTTAACATATTCAATCGCTTTACACAAAGATTTGACCAAATTAGTAACCGTTTCCGAAATCTCTTCTTGTTGCTCCTCTATGGTTTTGAAGATGATCTACACCACTTCAGTTATTGCCTCAGTCTTCATTTACATGTATTCACTATCCAAGATAATGGTATTGGCATTCTTATCATCTTTCATCTTATTTTTCTTCCAACTGGAATGTACTTGTTCTTTTTGAGGTTCTCCCCCTTCCTTTTTTGTTTCTGGTTCTGTCATGGTTGGGTTGGAATGACTCTCTGTGGAGTCCAAATCCTCTGGTGGATTTTATTCTTCCTTCCCCTCATTTGGGTTCTCTTATTTTAGTTTTTGTTCCTCTTGACAAAGTTGATTTTCTGGCACCAAAACACGCCATTCCTTCATCTAGTCATTAACAATTACTTCAATCTCTACCTTTGGCAGTATGAATTTGGTTGGAAAACTTTGGATTTGTTGGTTTTGGCATGGCTACATGTTAATATGGTGCGGGCCAATCTCAAATCTCACAATATGATGAAATTGATGAATGGTCGTGTTATCTAGTATGTACATGTTCTTTACTTGGTTCCTTATAGCTTCTCCATGCATAAATAATTTAATATTATTTTATGTCTGTTGTTCCTTTATTTCCTTCTCAAATTAAAGGTTCGGATGTCTCTCTCCCCTGCAGTTTACTAGAAGATCTAGACCTTGGTAGTCTGGTGGGTCGGACCATGCTATAAATGAAATTAAAATTAACAGCCATGAGTAGTGAAATATCCTACCCTTTTCCTATAAATCAATGGATTCTTGTAAGAGCTCATTCAACAAGAACTAGCACTAATTGATCTGAACTCCCTCCACGCAAAGTTTAGCAAGCGCAATCTCTCCTGTAGTGCACTGGTCTAGATGCATTTTGTGAAGTAACTTGGATGCCAACATTTTTTAGCAAAGCGAACCGTGTCATCATTAATGGACTTGATCATAAATTGTAACGACCCTCCATGGGGTCCGACCAAATAAATATGCATGCATATTCATAAAACTAGACCTGATAAAAATTGTAGTACATCTAAATTTTTCGTTCTACAACAATAAACGAATTCAAATAATTTTAACATACCTGCAAATTGCTAGTCATTGATGCTTGAGGATGAGGCCAAATTTTGTTTTTCCTCACTCTGCTGTTGTTGTAGTTGTTCGATTGCCAATCTTTTATAAACCATCAGTTTCCTCCCTACCATACCCTGATGGGTACTCTCCTTCCCCCGGGACCCTTGAGCTCGACCGGGCTGACAATATGTGGCTAGCAACGACAATACAACACGAGATTGTTGTTGGGAGGATCCCAACCCCTCTCATGGTGTATTCAATCACAATCTTCCGCGGTCGCCTCTAAGTCACAAAATCGATCTCTGCTCACACTATGGCAACTGCAAGAGGAAAAATCCCCCTTCTCTTCCTCATTTTCCTCTTTTTATTAACCCTTTCGTTAATAACAATGCATCCATGCATCACTTTAGTTTAACTCATTCTTTACTATATTGTTTTATTTGTTTATTTTATTCACTCAACCTTATTTTGCTATCTTAGTTTATCTTTTACGTAGTTTTAAGTTTAGTTTAGTTTATTTAGTTCATTTATTTACTTATGATATTTATTTATTTATTCCTTTATTATTATTATTATTATTATTATTATTATTATTTATATTAGGTTTATTTATATTTATTTATTTTAATTATTATTATTTATTTATTTCATTAATCAAATCCGGATATGTTTATGTTTTTTAAGATCAATTTTTATTATTTATTTTTAGTTCATTTAGGTGTTTAATTACCGCCACATTCTCGTCATGACCATAATTATCAAAGCGTTATGCTCCTAGCATGCCCTTCCGATAATTCCCACAGATGGGGAGTTGGTTATAACGACTGAGCCAATGTTACCTCAGTTTTCCTACCCTACAAAGATCCAGGTGGTTCATGGGGAATAGGGTTGAATCCCTATTGTGTGCCCCCCAGTATAATCCTCGTGGGTGGTCGAATCGTGGCCTACCCTCACGGCATGCGCATCTAATGAGCTGGATTTTTCCTCACTCTATTCAAATCCCATCGCGACGTCCATTCGCTACACTTCGACATATAATTTCTCAACCATGTCACTTGATGTGGGTCGATTGGAAATCATCTCCCATCACCTTCCATAGTCGTTGACTCCCTTAGATTCTTTGCATACCGATGCTCTCTTTCTGTTCATGTACCTGCCTTTCCAATCACACTCGACAGACCATCAAAGTACATGCTACAGAATAAATTTGTCAATCATTCAACAATATATAATTTATCTCTTGCTTAATAACTTCACATAAATTTCTCATTCATTCATAATTAAAATCATCATATAATCCATAAGTCAAACAATTTTGTTTAGTTCATATCTCTTCAATAGCTAATCAGTTTATCCAAGTCTGAGTCAGCCAGATCCAGATGCCCTCAATAACATGTCCAAACAAATTTTTAAATACCAAATTAATAAATAGTCAAGTCATTCTTTATAGAACTCCCTCAAAGTCTAGTCATAATAATCTCCAAAGTCAAGGTAAAAATAGGGTGTTACATACACCCCCACTTTAGGATACTTTGTCCCGAAGTTCTAGAATAAGTACGGATATTGTTTATATATTTCCAATGCGTTCTCTTAGGTCGCAGTATTGGGACTATATCCATCCTTGATATTATATCCTCAAACATGGGTCCTACCATGCCGATTTACCCAAAGACACTAACCATTATACTTTCGTATCAGATAGCCACATCTATTTATTTTATAGATTGAGTTTATTCAATTACTTTTCCTATCTCTAATTAGGGCATTACATACTCCCCCTCTTTAGGAAACTTTGTCTTTTTATTGAATATTTAATGCTAACTTCGCTTCCTTTTCACATTCATGTCCTTATCCCATTCTACTATGTTTTCATCAAATGATCATTTCCATAAGCATTAGATATACTGCTATTATTGACCTTATGTTCCAAGCAATAAGGTTCCAACACATTTCCTTTAATTCAATAGCAATTTCACGTAATGTAAAACCAGTAATATTTTCAATAATTTTCAATACTGGCCTAGATTTTCAACACCTCCTAGTCCCCCATGAGTATATGTGATATCTAAATTAAATACAATGTAGATTGTATAAATAATTAATCAATTTTTAGCACATCCAAAGGTAAGTAAGATTTCAAATCTATTTGGCTATCCTCTCTTCCAAGGAGAGAAGAGAAACATCATACAATATTTAGTGATATACATATCTATAATCCGAATTACAAAAATAAAAAGTGACTATCACGAAGTCCAAAATCAATGCATAACTCACTCATCACTCCAGTAAGACTTCCTTCAATTCTATAAATTTTAGTAAAGTTGATTCTAATCTTGATATGATTCCAAAGTGTCAGAACTTAGCAAATTAGTCGAACATATTAAATTTTAACTTGTATCCATTTCATCAGCACATCCTATCCAAATCAGGGATCTCATCATGTCCCTACCTCATTTCAACATTCCCGTTATCATATGACCCCTTCGATAGGCTTTCCAAGTCACATTATATGTGCAGTTTTAGTTTCACTGAATCTCGAATCAAGGACTAGTCATCTTTTATGTTAGGCCATACCATGTTAGGTGATTAGCATTATTGCATTCAAACCATCATACTTGTTTTTGTTTTAATTCATTTCACAAGATCCACCTACTTTTAACCTCCTTCGGTACGTTGCCAATTTTATAG
>LPNX010716097.1:0-56292 GCA_001517045.1 Pseudotsuga menziesii
ATTTATGTTATGTATGGTTGTTAAGTATAGTTAATGTTATGTATAATTGTCAAAGTATTGTTATAGATGTTTTATGCTTACGATATTTGATAGGCTTTTTGGTTGAAGATTTGGTAAGTTAGTAAGATAAGTATTTTATGTGTAAAATTTTGAGTGGATTGTTGATGCATTGTTAAAAACATGTTTTATATATTTTTTATTTTAATGAATAATTAAGATAGTTTTTTTTAAATCATAATTTTTTATTATATATAATTATAATAATATAAATAATTTTAAAAATTATTTTAAACCATTAATTAATTTAATTATATTATAAAAAAATTAATCATATAAAATAGATTATAAATGATCTTAAATTACTTATATAAAAAAATATATTTTAGCTACCTTTACATCATTATGATCAAGAAAAAAAATTTACGCAACCCAACTACTATATAAAGTGAACTTAAAACCCAAATAGAAGATGATAAGATGCACATTCAAATTAGTTTAATGAAAGTTAATATATCATCTCATAACTTTCATATATCATGAATTATATATTTTAGATATAAATGAATTTTAACATATAAATCGTTATTCATTATTTTTGTTTTATTATTATGTCCTCGACAAGGGGATATATATGAATTGCTTGCCTATATTAATCTTGAACCATTTAAAAAATTATAAGAGTTTAGATTAAGGTTTTGCAATATTTAATGGAATTTTTATTAAAATTTATTTTTTAATTGTATTTTTTTAAGCTACCATTGGTCTAGTATAGGTGATGTTTCCCTTGGTTCTTGTGCCCCAAGACCCGGCGACAAGGTGATGTCAGCAACGCTATAAATAACTTAGTGATTAAATTAAACTATTTTCCAATGTTTTGGGCCATCACCTTGTTATTGTCGAAAAAACTTTTTTATTTACACTAATCCTTGACAACAATTGAATGCTGACTCTGACATCTAGCTTTGCATCCAATGGGTTGACAGTCGTTACAACAATGCTCTTGTTGGCCTTCCATCTGTAAGCAACAATCTGTAACCATATGTATCTACACATGACCATGCAAAAAATGAACCTGCATGCAAGTTGAAAGTTTACAACGTGTTGTCTTCTGGACATGCATATCCATTGCAAATGGGTATTTAATTCATTCCTCTCTTTACTTTGTGTTCGGTTGATGTATTGGTGCTTCTATGCCTGGTGGCCACGGTGATCAGCCTCTGCTATATATTTTCTATGCCATGCTTTGTGTCCACAGCCCGACTAGATCTGCCTTCTGATATCTTAGGTTACAATTTTTGTTACTCATTGTTTTGATTCTGAAATCTCACGTATTATTTTCTATATCTTCTACATTTTCCTGTACATTGATTATATGAATGATGTTATTAACCAATTCTATAAAAAAAATTAAACTGTAAACTAACTTAGATTAAATATTTTTGTTTTGCATAGTATTTACACAAAACTCAACTTAAATTATATCTGTTTGTTTTGCAGAGTATTTACATAAAATATTCACCGTGTTTTCTTTGTTTTTTTTTTTTAATGAAGTGCAACATTTTACAGGAAAGCTTTGCTAGTCTTTAAACCATAACTTCATAGCTTATTTGGTGAACATTTTAGAAATAGCTTATTTGGTGAAAATTTTAGAAATATGTTATAATGTAAAATAAATATGTAACATCACAAAGAAGAATTTTGTGTTGGGTTACTTAGAATTTATAGAATTTAGAGATAGTAAATATTTTCCTAAATTACTATTTATTTCATGGATTTAGTTAGTTATGTTAATACTATAAATACATGGAAACTATATAATTTTCTATGTATATGATACATATACATTTTCCATTAAATTGACAATTTGAAGAAACAAATTGGATAAAAGAATAAAAAATTTCTAATACTTTTGATGCATGTCAATTTAAATATTTGTAAAAGCGAATATCTTATGGTAATTGCATTAAAATTGTTTGTTTTGCAATATTTAAAAAAAATTATCAGTACATTTGCTTTGGTTTTGTTCTCCAATGTAATTTTGGTATTTTACTTTTTAAGCAAATATCTTCTAGTAATTGCATAAATTTGTTTGTTTTGCAGTATTTAAACAAAATGCATTACCATAGTGCCAGGATTTTAAACTGCGCTTTGGGAAAGGAACGAAACCACTGCTTTTGGTAAGAAGAAGAAATTGATTAAGACAATCTTCGCAGGTGTTTCACTCTAAATAAATAAATTTTGCAAACCTGCATCGCAGCTATTTCAGAGCATGAATGTGGATCTATATTATAGAAACAAGTGCTTTTTTCGCTAAATAATGAATACTACTGTCTTCCTAGCATTCTTCATATCAGAGTGAGCAATTACCATAAAACTTATTCGTATATGAATTCCTATTATTGGAGTGAGTTATTCAATTTTGATTTTAATACCCTAAATCATTCATATAGTAGAATAGAATTAATTTTGTTAATAGGAAACTTAATTTGTTCTTATTTTTATATTGAAGGCAACAAGATTTGACTTTAGAGATATCTGTCCAGAATGTATGGCTTACACTGTAGATTATGAAAGTAACAACAAAGTAATACAGTAGTTCTCTGGTTCGGTTTTCTTTTTGCTTGTTTTTATGAAAAAAATAAAATAAAAAGTATAGATTATAATAGTAACAAAAATACAATAGTTTTCTCATTTTTTTCTAGGTTTACTTGTAATTATGAAAAGAAAAAAAAAAGTAAAAGTAAGGCCGCATTGAAAAGAAAAAGAAAAAGTACAAGCCAAAAACCGAAATCCGGTGAAGTGGAAAGACATAGTTGTATTTCCAAAATAGAAGTAGTACTTGCAAAATTAATAAATTTTGACATGTATTTATGTTTTTTAATCCTTTTGTTTTGGCCTGTGTGGTGTTTATTTCTTTAATTGTTTTAAAATGGGTGGCTATGCTATTTATTGAGTTTCTGTTGCATTGTTAGTCTTTGAATTTCCAATCTCGATTTAATTGGAGAGTGTCATGTTGTTACTCTATTAATTTTAAACTAGACTTTTCTGAATTTTCAATCTACTTAATTGGAGAGAGAGAGCACAACCTGTGCGTGTGGTGGCCTCCAATATTACACCGTCCAGGTTAAAGATTTGTTTAGGAGTTAAAAGTTGTACGAGGAGAAAATATAATTGGTTTTCTGAAAGAAATTTTGATAGGAGCTTAGCCTTATTTAAAAGGAGAGACAATGATCACACATTTAAAATTAAAAAATCAATTCAAACGGGGAAACAAATGGCATTGTATTTCAATAGGGATATATTTTTAAGTTTTTGCTTTTTTAAGGTATTTCAGTTAGGGCCAAATTCTAACTAGTATATAGGTAAACAAATGGCATTGTATTTGAATAGATATATATTTTTAAGTTTTTGGTTTTTAGGTATTAGGGCCTAATTTTAATGAGCATTTATTCATTTTAACTAGTAAATATTCATTTTAACTTGGATTTACTCAGCATTGAGAGGATAAACTATTGTTAAAGATAATATCTCCAATCATCTTTTTTGCAAGCACTTAAAGGTACATTGGCAAATTTAGTTTTCCTCAACTTATTCTCACTTGGATTGACTTGAAAATGAGTTGAGTTGGCTACTATCTTGTTTTTTTCGGTTTAACTTAATGAGTTGAGTTGGCTACTAACTTGTTTTTTTCGGTTTAACTTGGCTGATTCTATGTTAATTTGAAATGTAACTCTGTTAGCACGGCTGAAGATAAACACTTGTTAAGAAACTAAAAGCACACAAAACTTAAATAGCTAATCCCTAAACCTACCTTCCTAAAAAGATTTGGTTGGAGCTGAAGTGAACCCTAATTGGAATTATGCTGTTGAAATTGAGTTGGTGTTGATTTCAGATTGGAATGCAGATGTGATGTTATCTAATAATTTTCTAGCAGATAGTGATTATTGTTCCAAAATTCTAGCTTGCACTCCGATACATCCATGCTGCAAATTTCTTGAGTTTTCCGTGAAGCCCTAATATTTATGGAGAAATGAAGCTTTTAGTGGTGTTTCAGTCTTTCAATCTTAGCCTTAGGACAAATTCTTTGAGTCCAGATTTACGTCACATGGACATGTAAAATTATAACACAAAACATATTGTTTTTATCTGTGAGATGTAACACAACATATTGCTTTAATTGTTGAGATGTAGTGCTAGATAATTTTTTATTGCACTTAACTCCCCATAGGTAGGAATTTTCTCCATTAAAGGTGGTTTTGCTTACATTTTCCAACGAAAGCAATAGTAGACACTCATATCTTATGCCATAACATTTTACAACAATCTCGAATCATCCAAGCCTAAGCCTCTCCAAAGCTAAGTGGGATGTTAACAATGAATTGTATTTTACTTAAACCAAGCCTAAAAGGTCTTGGCAATCAAAAATCACCATACAAAATTCCCTATTGGTCTTGAATCGCTAAGCCTTATGGAGAAACAACCTATCCAAAACTTTTCATTTAACAAGCTGTGTGCTTTCCAAAGTCTTGCGACTCCTTCACAATCGTTGCTAAGAATCACTGATTCCTCATTTTGTATTTAAATATGAAATAGTAAGGATCTTGAGTCTCAGTTTGGTATCAGAGTTGAAGGACTTACCATTACCCCATTTCTAGTTTCTCAAACACGAACTTGAATTTTAAAGGCACATTTTGAAGCAACAACTTTAGGGGACAATTTTGCATAATTTTGGAAGGATTGGCCTGTTAGCTCCATTTAGTCTTTCAAGACTGTTTAAATATATCCTAACTTGATATGTGTGTTGTTCCTTATTCCAAAGACACCGTCAATATAAGAATTATTTGTTTGTGATTTGCTTTCTATGATAACATTGTGATAAGCCAAGTTGAACTCCGTATTCCAAAGACACCGTGAATATAAGAAACATTTTGTTTTGGAATTTGATTTCTATGATAACCTTGTGATATGCCAAGTTGAATCCATGGGATGGAAAGGTTCAAATAGTTTATGGAGTCTAGATGTCAAATCCCTATCCATCTTTGGGACCCTATGGAAGAAATTTGCAAATTTGCAGCCTGTTTCCACTCAACCCCCAGTCTTTTTAAGATTAAGGATGTTGCAAAAGTTGAACAGACTCTTATTTCCACCCATGTCTATAGCTTTCTTCACACTGTTCTCTCGTCGTAAACAAGATGAAATTTTATATGCAACCATGTTTAATATAAATAAAATTCATGCAAGTTTATATTAATAATAAGATTTTAATTTATATGTGAAAAACAAATATTGTGATATGCCTTTATAAAAGAAAAAGTCCTCTATAAAAATAGTATACTAGACAATCCATACCATCCTTCAGAGCTAGTGAGAACAAAAAGAAAGTGTTATTTGTTAATGCTTGAGAGTTGGTGGGAACAAAAAGAAATACTGTCTTGTGTGAGTGTTGACTTATTTAACCCAAGATGTTGCACGTGATCAAGAGCCACACGCACAGTCTCACAAACACAACCTTCACAACCATCAATTCCAAACAACAATATTCTCACCCACCAGCATGTAAGCTTGCTTCTGCTTTTAGTTCTTAACACTAAAATATCTTAGCTATTGATTATCTTGCTGATATGCATTTCTTTTTGACAGTGAGACTTGCAGAATTAAAGTAGGGCATTGTTTTAAAAGCTCTATATTGTGAAACATCTGTATTATATCGAACAACGGGGCGCAACATACATTCTTTCATTGTGCAATAACATCTTGTGGGCATAGGTCCAACTAAATCACTATGTATCAAATCAAGTGTAGAGACAACTCGATGTGCCTTCCCAACATCATACTTCTTTTGTGGATGCTTACCTACCAAGTACCCAGCACATACTCCATTGGAAGTTTGGATGGAGGGAAAACCTTCAACCATGTTATCATTGTGGAGCTGCTTCAGATATTTGAAATTGAGATGGCCAAATCTCTCATGCCAAATATTGTTGGTGTTGTGATTTGCAATACCTTTCGCTACAAGCTTTCGAGTGGCCTTTTCTGTAATCTCAATTGAGTCTGAATAGAATGTGACCTTCTTGGGAGAGCCTATATGAGTCATCTAGTAAACATATAACATGTTAGTAGCAAGAGAGGGCACATATAAGACATTATTGAACTCACCATGCTTCACTCTGACTGAGCCCCTTCCTTTTGCTGGAATCTGGGAATCATCTCCCATGTGAATATTAGGCCCCTTTGATAGTGAAAGAGTAGAGAAGGATTCTTTAGAGGCAACCGTGTGGTTGGAGGCTCCAGAATCTATAATGTATGCTGAGGATGGAGAGAGATTTTCTTTCAAAGCATGACACCTTTCGACATCTTCTGTCGGTGCTTCTTCATCAAGCTTCTTTGCTCTTGGAGGAGCAATGTTGTGCTACTTGAGAAGAGCAGACATCTCATCAAGTTGCTTCCTCATACAATGTTCTTCAAGATGATATCCCTTTTCACAATAAGGACATAACTTCTTTTCAAATTTCTTCTTCTTACAGCTAGAGGCCCCTTCAGAAGCTTGTTGATTTTGTTTAGGCTTTGAATCAGCTGCCTTTGGCTCCTTCTTCTTTGATTTCCCCTTTGCTTGCACTTTGGAAGAGTTAGTAACCAAGAGAGATTGATCTTTGGAGGTCTGGATGACTCCCATTCAAATCAATTTGTCTTGTTCCTTGATTAAGGACTCCGAAAATGAATCTAAAGAAGGAATTTTCCAATCAGGAAAGCTTGCCCGCTTGCAATGAAACATAGAGACATATACAGAGTACTCAGGACCTACTTTGCTGAGTATGGAAATGACATTTTGCTCATCCTTCTGCTCTATCCCGCACTGTCTGCATTGGAGCACTAGAGACTTGAATTTGGAGAAGAATTGTTCAATAGTCTTGAAACTGTTGGGATGTAAAGATACCAACTCATTCTCCAAAATGTGTCCCCGAAGCACATCTTGTTTGTTAAACAAGCTATCAATCTTCTCCCGGGTTTCTCTGGGAGTCCTCAATCCTTCTAGATGAAAGATGAGATCTCTGGAAATATAAGTGCATAACAGTGACCCGAATGCTTCATCACAATGGTTTAGGAATGTCACATACCCCAATTTTGTAAAATAATGTTATTTGTTTTAATTTGATTCCTAAGACATTATGTTAAATTTAATGCTAAGTAGAAACTGATGACTCAGCAGAGTCAAAAGATGTGGAATGTAATTCTGAATATTTTATTTTTAATAAATAAAAAGTGGAGACAACAGCTTAGGAGAGCTGTTAAGAAGAGTGTTACTGGTCAAACTGGTGGAAGGAACTAGGTGGAGAGCAAGAGACAAGTGGCAGCATCCTCAAACACTTCCTATGTTGTAGATGGAAACTTCCCTACATTTGGGGTCATGATCCCCCAAGAAAGTGGGATTAGAGCAGGTGGCTCAATTAATGACAACTAACCCAAAAAGACCTAGGCAATCTTTTACAAAGTGCCCAATGTAGAGAGCTGAGGCGGCTCAGATATTTTCCAGGAGAAGAATCATTCAGGTGGAATCCACTTCAAGGAATTCATTGGGAAAAAGGGAAACTGTAAGGAAGGTGTTTGAGGGATAAACTACAGGAACTTGATTTGTTACAGCTTTCTAGCTGAGAGATTTGACTGACGAGTTCAGGATTGGTATTGAGTCTTAGGACTAGTACTTGGTTATTTGCTTCACCTAGTTCCAGCCAGGGAGACCAGAGCAGGCTCGGGGGTCCTGAGGAGTCGCTGTTTGAGAGCTCTCCAGGAGTTGGTAGGGAGGGACAGCCTCCCATTGCTGTTGTCGACCAAGCTTTAAGAACAGGTTATGCTATTTATTAATTTCTATGTTATTATCTGTGTGTGATTGAATGATGCATTTGTAGTTTATAATGTAAAATCTTAGAGGATAGAATATCTTAGCTTGTTTAGTAATGAATTTATTCTTAATGAGAAACAAATCCTACCTGTGTTTTTCCCCATCTGGAGTAATCCATATCGTACTCTAGCACAGGTGGTGTATTTAGATGAAGAAAGTATGATGTAAATATAAAATAAGATGTTAGCTTGAATAATAGAAGGTTTTCTTTTATCTGTTATTAGAAGAAATATCATTTTGTACATAGAGTAGTGTTAAACCTAGACTGTGAATGTCAGATCCTTAGAAAAGGAAAGGAAGCTATATCATTTTACTAACATTAGTATGTTTTGGGTAGACGAAACAGTTCTCTATACAGTATTCACTTTCATAATCTTTTCATTTATGTTAAAACAAAAAGGAAATGAAGAAAATAGTTAAAATGTGTAGTGTTAGGTTAAATAAATTGCTTTTCAACTCTACAGTTTATTTCTCTTCCTATTGTAGAATAAATAACTACAGTGATATTAGCGACCAAACTGCGAGTAAAAATAGAAAAAACATTGATTTAATTCTAAAGACAAACTAGTTGGTTTTAGATTTTATTTATAGTTGGTAATGTAAATAATTCATTCATTTTATCAAGTTGAATTTAAACAAGATCTATAGCTACTAACCTATCTTTTATAAAATTTAAATAAACACTACAATATATTTTATAAGAAAGAACATAGATAGTTTGTTATTTCTTTTATTTTATAAATACTAATATTGTAACATAAATAGGGTAACATAGAATACAAAAGGAACTTCTTATAAATTATTTAGTATAGAAAGCATAAGAATATAACAATAAAATACTTTCTCATTATATACCTATAAATAGACTAAGTATAAAGGTAATATATAATTATAGGAACAGTATTAGTATGTAAATAAAATAACATTCTTATCCCATTATAATAAATATCAAGTAAATATAAATAATGTACTTTAAAGATGTAACTATCAGTTACATAAGTACAACTCTCAGAA
This sequence comes from Pseudotsuga menziesii, assembly GCA_001517045.1. NCBI lineage: Eukaryota > Viridiplantae > Streptophyta > Pinopsida > Pinales > Pinaceae > Pseudotsuga > Pseudotsuga menziesii. The sequence goes on from LPNX010716097.1 coordinate 8,912, forward strand.
CATGAAATTACTTATATTCTGAAGGTTAACAATTATAAAACAATATTTAAAACTTTATTAGAATGGAGTAAATCAAAGCAAGATAATCTAAAAACAATATACAATTATACTAAATAATTTACAGGGTAAAATTAAATATAATAACTTGTAGGAATCAAATTAACAGAACATAGACATGCTCGATTCACCGAGCTTAAATAACCATTTATACAATATAAGTAAAACGAATAATTTACAGTATTATATTGTAAACAAAAGATATTTCAAAAAGAAACAGTATATACATCTTTACATCACAGAGTTAGGGTAAAAACCCTATTATATCAAAATTACAACAGAGGTATAAAACCAAAGAGTTTAAGCTCCTTTCTAAATGCCTCTTGGCTTCTAAAAGTCAACAGAGTATGGCTTTATCAGCCTTTCTTTCATTTATACATATATACACAGTAACTAGAATAAAATCAAAATTTACAGTCACGGCCTAAACCGGAAGCCCCGCATAAAGCAAGGGCTTTTCTTTAACAGAAACAACGAACCAAGTAAACCCAAGTAAACCAAAACCATGAGGGTTTTGCAGGCCACGACGACCAACCATCAAATGTCCCATAAGGGACTGAACAAGGATGAACTACCATGGGGTATCCAAGGCTTACCCGTGAGCAAGCGCTTGTCCCAGCCTTGCACCAACCACAAAAAAAAGGACAGGTCGACACCTGTGTATCAACAAAAAACGATAATGTTAATACCTTGTATTAATAATAAACAACTGTGTAATGAAACAAATCTGCAAAGATAACGAAAATCTTAATAGCAATTCTTACCTCAAAACTTCATTGAAATGTAACCACCCACAAGCAGTAGTGCAGCTACCAACGCGAGGAGGAACCAAACCTTCATCTGCCATAGGAAAAGTGTAGTTTACTAACGCAGCATTGACCAGCGAAGGCCCAAAAGATGGAGCGACAAGCCGAGCAGGAATAAATGCTTGGGCCGCAACGTTTTCAACCCTAAAACCCTCTCTGCTGTGAAACCCTAAAACCATACAAATCTCAAGAGGTGAAGCCCTGACGCTCACTAATGGGCTGCAGGTGAATAAGACATTGCAGTCTGAAGATTAATGGAAGGAGCAAGCAGTGAAGGATAAACCTCGGAGGAAAACAACTAACCCAGTTCCAACAACAATCAAAATGTTTACAACTCTTCTGTATCGAACATTCAGGGTGAGCCCACAATGTGCAGGAGACAAGGAAGCAAACCGGGAGACTACCAGCGACGACTTGCAGAGCGATAATGCAGTAAAAAAAAATCAGTAGCAGAGTGGCCGGAGGCCGAAAACAATGGAATAAATAACAAGTTTAGGGTTTTCCAATGCCCTTTTAACTACACAACACTTGGCTACAATGATGCCACGTTCACCAAACAAATTATTTGCATGCAGTGGGTAATCCCTATAGTCTCAGCAAGCAATCACGAGAAGACTATCATTCCAATCATTTGTGGGATTTCGAAGTTCCACCATAATCTTTACTCCCAATGTCAACCTAGCATGCACGTCACATGGTAAACAAAAGAATCATTACTATAAAAACTATGCCATAAAACTCATCAAAGGCGTGGGGGATAATACGACCCATCATTATACAAATATGGTATACATTCAATCAAACAATTGCAACTTGGGTAATAGTTATGCCATTAAGATTTATACCAAAGAAATTCATAAAATTATTTATGGTAAGATACCCTTTTTGCTAGAGTTATTTCTAGGTTACCTTTGAGTATTATTTATTAAACTAATAGGGTTTGCAAATGAGATGTTAAATCCATTTAGGGCTTGTCTTTAGAATTTTGATCATCTAATAACAATAACTGGACGAAAATTTCCAGGTAATTTATGTGTAAAAGAACTCAGTGTATCAACCCTAACTTAATCCTTTTTGAGAGCAGTTTGTAATAATGATATAATTCCTTTAAACTTCTAAGCTTGGAAGTTGGAATATTGGTACATAAACTCATTTATCAATGCACATTACTTTCATATCGCAAGGAGTAACCAAATATTTCATGATGTAAATGGTTTATGTTCACAATTTAAGATATTCCCTTAACGTAAAAACCATGCCATCTTTAGTCTACGTGCAAATAAAGATTTAAGGCGTTTACACACACGACGACTATGGTAAACATTGATCAACATCGAAGAGTTTAGTACACAATAAAAACTATAAATTACAACTAGAGAGAGAAAGCAACTGTCACCAATACTGATAGGACTGAATCTCGTTTCCATGGTGTCTTTAAAAATAATAACGATTTAATAGGTTTTACCTCATAAAAGCATTTGAAATTGAATAGCATTTATATTCTTTTACTGAGCTATTATTTTTGCATCGAACATATATCTGTATGATTTATGATTATTGACAAGCAGCACCGGATCTTTCTTACCTGTAAATCTGTAAGAGCAGGTAAACTCTCTGCGTTAGCTCAAAAGCTAAGTAAGCCCAGAATACCAAGACAGTTCCACATTGTGGTTGCAAAGAAAAACAAGTTATTAAACTGAAAAAGAATTATTCTATAATATAAACATAATCAAGTAGATAATTCAGATTATGAAATCATTAACATATAACTAATTAAAACAATTTGCTGACTATGATTGTTGAATATTATCTATATTTTCAAAATTTTAAATTTTTCGGAAATTTAGGGATTTTGACAAGGAACCTGTTTCGCTCTATCGGTTGATGCTCATCCTCCCATCCATGTATGATCCTGGTTTAGAATTATGCTTTTCCTCCTAGCATGAACATGTTTTCAGGGTGCATCATGCCCTCTCCGCTACTCTGACTGAATCCAGAGCTAGCAAATTTTCATGGGGGACTTCTGTGGAACCCAACTGCTTCTGATGTTCGATGGGGAGAAACAAGAATGAAACCTGCCTGAGAAGGATATGATACCATATTATAATTTGAATGCCATTTATATCTTCAAGTAGATATTTTTGATAATGTTTGCAGCAATTGAATGGAGAACGAAAATACAAACTAAGCAAAACAAACCACACAGGAAACAGACATGTATTGCTCATGAATTTACAATATATTCATCATGATAATATCCGGTGTTACAATAGTTTACATAGGTAGAATCTGAATGCATGGGATATGAATTCGAATCTTCCAAGTGGATATGACTGTATCTAACTGAATCTCTAACTCAAGGTCTCCCAATCAATATCGGAGTCAAAATAGACAACTCCCTGATGACCAATAACTCCAACAACCACTGATAGCTAGTTAACTCAGTGCAACTGAGTGTGGTAGGTAGGAAAAGCACTCCTCCCCATGCAACCATGCATTACCCATGCATTAGTAGTGCTAGCCTAACTGACTGTGAAGTAACTGGGGGCTAACTAAGACTAACTAGTGCTAACACTAATTGACTGAAGTAGGTTGGCTCCGGGACTCCCAGTGGCTCCTAAAATGTAGGGATTGGTCTAGGAGGCACCCAAACTGATGCATGCACATGAAGTAAGTGACAGTTAACCTCTAGCAGTGTTCCCCACACTCCAATGACTGGTACATGTGGCCCAATTGGGCTAAGTGGACCAAATTGCACTAGTGGACCCAATTAATTAATTTAAGGTTTCTAAGTTAGGCAATAATTAATCTAATAGACATTTGATCAAGGGAGGATTAAGAATCCTAACAACCGCCTTGAATCCTAAATTGGACAACTGTGGGCCCTGGTAACAAGACCATAGGTCACCCAAATACAAACTAGAAGATAATAATAAAAAATGTTGCTTAATACAATTGAGGAAACATGGGAAAACCTCATGGGAAACCCCCCCGCTAGAAAATAAGCAGGAAATAGCAATCTACAATCTATATTTAGAAGAAAGAAGCTTCCTCCTTAGAAAAATAACTTGAGCAAAAAACTGTTGCAAAAAATTGCAGCTCTATATAGCAGCATGGTCCATCACTGGACCTCTCAATGTACTTCTGAATTGATCTCTCTGTTTGGTTCTACTGGATGGTGAAGGTAGGGAATGACCAAATCTTTGCTTCTGTGGGCAATGTGGTTGACCATTCGCCATCATCAAGTAGCACCGACCTGGAACTTTGCTACACCATTCTGTAGAAAGCGAATTTGTGAGGGATAGCGCAACATGCTCATTTTGATACTGGGACTTTGTTCTTCTTCTATCTTATGGAACTCCAACACCACTTCTAGCTGCATCAAGAAGATTTTGAGCCCATCTGGGGTTAGGATTCTGATTAGGAATGGGTACTGGATCTAGATCTAGAATCTCTTGAGATTCAGCCTCAATAACATGATCATGCTATATGTGATCTTCTTCATCTGAATCTGAAACCTGTAGCACATCATCATCATTATAAAAAATAGGTGGAGAAATAGTTATACCTTCCTATGCTACTGGAGGAGTATCATGCAGTTGATCTTCTTTGAATTGGACACTTCTTTCAATGAAGCATCTTCTGGTAGCAACCTCCATCACTTTGTAATCTTTTGCATCTTCTGCATATCCCAACAGAATGCATTCACTACTTTGGGATTCGAAGGCCTTCCTCTTGTCAAGTGGTATCCTGGCCCAAGATTTGGAACCAAAAACTCTCAGATGAGAGACATTGGGCTTATACCCATGCAGTGCTTCGAATGGTGTGACCCCAACCACTGACTTGTGGGGCACCCTATTCTAGAAATATGAAGCACAATCTACTGCTTCAGCCCAAAGAGAAGGAGGTAGATGCTTGGCATGGAGAAGGCATGTTGCCATCTCTTTCAGTGATCTGTTCTTCCTCTCAGCCACACCATTTTGTTGTGGTGTGCATGGAACTGAGTGTTCCATTCGAATCCCCTATGATTCACATAAATTCTAGAAATATCTTTTGATATATTCTCCTCCTCCATCGGATCTTAATGATTTGATCTTCTTATTGAAACTGTTTTCAACCATAGCGTTAAATTTTTTAAAAGTCTCAAAAAAATTTGGTTTTAGTTTCATGAAGTAGATCCAACAGTACCTAGAACAATCATCAATAAAGGTCAGGAAATACCTGCAACCATTAATGGAGTTTGTGGGCATAGGTCCAGCTACATCACTATGTATCAAACCAAGTGTAGAGACAACTCTATGTGCCTTCCCAACATCATACTTCTTTTGTCGATGCTTACCTATCAAGCACTCAACACATACTCCAGTGGAAGTTTGGATGGAGGGAAAACCTTCAACCATGTTATCATTGTGGAGTTACTTCAGAAATTTGAAATTGAGATGGCCAAATATCTCATGCCAAATCTTGTTGGTGTTGTGATTTGCAATACCTTTCGCTACAAGCTTTCCAGTGGCTTTTTCTGTAATCTCATCTGAGTCTGAATCGAATGTGAGCTTCTTGGGAGACACTGTATGAGTCATCTGGTAAACATATAACAGGTTAGCAACAAGGGAGGGCACATATAAGACATTCTTGAACTCACCATGCTTCGCTCTGACTAAGTCCCTTCCTTATGCTGGAATCTGGGAATCATCTCCCATGCGAATATTAGACCCCTTTGATAGTGAAAGAGTAGAAAATGATTCTTTGGAGGAAACCATGTGGTTGGAGGCTCCAGAATTTATAATGTATGTTGAGAATGGAGAGAGATTTGCTTTCAAAGTATGACACCTTTCGGCATCTTTTGTCGGTGATTCTTCATCAGGATTCTTTGCTCTTAGAGGAGAAATATTGTGCTGCTTGAGAAGAGCGAATATCTCATCAAGTTGCTTTCTCATGCAAAGTTCTTCAAGATGGTATCCCTTTTCACAATAAGGACATAACTTCTTTTCAAATTTCTTCTTCTTAGAGTGAGGCCCCTTCAGAAGCTTGTTGATTTCTTTTAGGCTTCGAATCAACTGCCTTTGGCTCCTTCTTCTTTGATTTCCTCTTTGCTTTAGCTTTGGAAGAGTCAGTAACCAACAGAGCTTGATCTTTGGAGGTTTGGATCACTCCCATTCGAATCAATTTGTCTTGTTCCTTGATTAATGACTTGGAAAATGAATCTAAAGAAGGAAATTTCCAATCAGGAAAGCTTTCTCGCTTAGAATAAAACATATAGACATATATAGAGTACTCAGGACCTAGTTTGTTGAGTATGGAAAGGACATTCTTCTCATCCTTCCGCTCTATCCCGCATTTTCTGAATTAGAGCACTAGAGACTTGAATTTGGAGAAGAATTGCTGAATAGTCTCGAAACTGCTGGGATGTAAAGATACCAACTCATTCTCTAGAATGTGTCCCCGAATCTCATCTTGTTTGTTAAACAAGCTGTCAAGATTCTCCCAGGCTTCTCTGGGAGTCCTCAATCCTTCTAGATGAAAGAGGATATCTTTGGAAATATAAGTACATAAGTACCCGAATGCTTGATTAGTAAAAGCTGCACCAAGGAAGTATGAATATCAACTGCCTACCTCCATTTCAAAGAATTAGGAGTAACATTCCACAAATATGTGCTTAGTTAGTCCAACGTTAGATCGAACAACTGCGTGCAATATTCAAGGGTATCGAGTTGCATTCCCGTGAATAACCACGGTCCCAGAGCATAAATTATTTGGAAGACCTTTTGTGCTTTGATAATGCTGAGTCTGAGAGTCGTCCTGCCAAGAACCGACCTTCCAAAATATCCTGATCAATAATACATTAATCGATTCCCAATGCCTTTTCTTGATGTGGCTTTCAGTGTTATATGTGGCTTTGTCTGGTGATGAATATTCCATGGATTTCCTCTTTCACTTTCAGTAACGTGGCTCTGTTTATGCATGCAACTTTCATTTTATTTTGTGAGACAAATTGCTATTTTATGCAGATGAGCACCGTCAAGCTCAACCACTTTCTCTCTATTCCACATATTAATTATATATTTCCCTCGAGATCATATCCTCATGAGTTTATGTTTGTAACACAACGCCACTTGTGGAAATTTCAAATCAAACTCTTCATTGAATTATAGCACACAATGCAACGCATAAGGAAACATTTAGAGTGCAAAATTTCTGAAATCCAGACTAAAAAATCCTGAATTGCCGACATATTCATAAATCTCCCATTAACTTGAAACATGCATCCAATTTTAATGGAGTCATCCGAATCCCAACATTAATCAACCACCAGATACCTTCGTAATAAAAAAAATTAGAACATGGTTGCATCTGTATCGCCAAACACCTTTGTGATAAAAGAACGGGTAGAACATGGCTTCTTTCCCACCCATGAAAGTACGTAAGCAAACATCGAATTAAACTCTAATCGAAAAGGTGAGACGTGGAAATTATGTCAATCATGTCGGTATGCAATGACTCAACCAACATACACCAAAGTTGTCAAGACTCTGAGATTAAGCTCTTTCGTATTGATAACATTTATTGCTTCATTGGCTTTATGATAACATTTACTAATGCATTTACTGCTTTATGATACTTTTTTATATGATAGTTTAAAACAAAAATTAATCTTCAAAGAAGATGTTTGAAGACATCATTGGCTAGTTAAAACAATGAAAATTTAGCAAATTAAGTTAATTCCATGGATGAGTGTTTTTTATAAACTTTAGTGGAAACAATTGTTTGAATCCATTGGTTAGATGTTCTTTGCAAGTTGCACCATCATGGAGAGGTTGAACTTAGTGTGGTGAAGGTTGTTTGTAAGTGTTTTTTTTTGGGGGTTCAACTTTATAGCTTTTAATTTGTTGTAGTTATTTTATGAATTTGGTTGAGTGCTTATGGTGAAGGTTATTTGTTCTACCTATTTCAATGAAGTCATTCGTGTGTTTATAAGTATGTTAAACCTTTTTCTAAGTCCACTTCGGTCGATATATCCATATTTGAGATGTAACAAATTGGCTCTCTGATCATGAAGGATGCTTAACACAAGTTTTGCATCTTCTCCAACTATTTTTGTTGCGACAAAACATTGAGAAATTGATTAGATGGCTAAGTAGTTTTGCGGCAAAATACAATTTTTTATATTACAATTTTGTGGCAAAAGTATCATATTTATATAGCTTTTATCTTGTAGCAATAACTATTAACAAGTGTGAGGACATTGCCACCTCATAGCTTTTATTTTTTAATCATTAATATTATACCATGATGTCTCTATCATTAAAGTTCCATTGTGTACTAAAGTTTGGGTGGATTTCTTAGCTCTCTCCTTGTTATTTTTTCTTTGTATCATTTATACCATGATATATTTTTATAATTAAAGTTCCATTGCGTATTAAAGTTTTGGTGGATTGCGTATTAAAATAAATAATAAACAGTTTACATATTAGGTAGACAAATTTTTTATTTTAAATTTTAAATTTTGCATTGGGTTTATGGGTTTGTTTTTTTTCAATGAAAACAAAGTTTTTATATAAATTATATAGATTTTTAAGTAAAGTGTATTTATGGCAATTTTAAAATAAAAGGTTAAGTTTTTTTTTAGAAAATGGTTGTGAAACAAAAACATAACCAAGAATCTTATGTGTAAATAAGTGGTATTTTTGTATAAGTTAAATAGTTGTTTAAGTAAAGTGTTCTTATGATGGTAATTTAAAACAAAAGGTTAAGTGTTTGTAGAAAATAATTATGAAAAAAAAAACATAACCAAAAGCCTTGTTTCTAAATAAGTTGTAAAAAGAAACCACTCAACATCATTAATCATTAAAGGCAAAGAAGAAAAATAAGTTGTAAAAAGAAACCAGTCAACATCATTAAAGGCAAAGAAGAAAAAGAGTGTTATGGGTTTGTGGATCATGACTAAAAAAAAGTGAAGATGAAGTCATTAAATTAAATGGTGTTTCACATAAGTAACATATTCACTATTGATTTTTTGAAACCACTTAGTGATAGATTTGACAAAAGGTCAAACTTAAGAATATATTTGGCTCTAATGTGTTTGAATAATGTATTTCAATTTTATTATGGTAATAAAAATATGATTTTTTTCCTTGAAAAAAAACATATTTATTATATCTTGTTTGTTAAGATGGGAATACCTTCATGGGCGGTCAATATGGCATAATGTTTTCAAATTAGAAAACACAAAAAAATGATATGATGATCAACCAAGAGAAGAGAAAAATTGTACATCCAACAACCCTAATAGATATAGTTCTCCTCTAGTCATTGATTGAAGAATTATTATACAGAAAACAAATTCCTTGTTCAAAGTTATTGTTTTTGTATTTTAACAAGTAAATCTTATATAATATGACCATTATGGAAGAGTGTTATATACAATGGCAATAATTGGAACTTAGACATACTAATTAGGACTTGGGTGAATAAGCTTTTAACAATGCATTGTTGTTATCATAAATTAATTAATGTAGTGCTTTAAAGATTAGTTATTTAGGGTTCATGTAAGTAATCCCTTTCTCTCCTATTATGTAAAGACACGTCGTTTCATTTGATTAAAGAATCATTTAATTCTCTCTCATTAGTATGGAGGATGGCCATCTCTTGTTACTCCTATATGTGAAGTTAGGTGTATATGGTTTTCTAAGAACGTTCTAGAGGATTCAAAACCCCAACCCAAATTGAAAGGAGTGAATGCAAAACCCTAACCTTAATTTCTAAGAAGGGGAGCTATAACCCTAGGCAAAATGAAAGAAAGGGGTCATATTCATATTTGTGTTTCATAGCTGCACATTGCAAAAGGGAGACATAACATAGTAGTATAGAGGAAGTTATCAACCTTGTAGAGCTCTCTATCAAGCCGGAATCCCAATTTACTCCATAGTTAGTTTTTATTATATTGACATTACAACTTTTTAGAATAATAAGAGCAAGGTAGAGTCCTTTATTTATTGTTGGAGTTTTTCCCTCGTGGAATTGTGCATTTATGTGTATTTTTATTACTATAGTTTTTTTCTTATTTATAGGTTAATTTAAACAATACATACTATGTGTTTTAAATAGTCTTCATAATCATACATAATTAAATCGCTACATAACTAAGCATAAGATATAACATTGTTAAATTTGCATAGCATATTAAGATATATTATGATGAACTTTCCATTACAATATCAAAGAAAAATTACAAATCACACCCTTTGTTGATTTTTTACTTATAACCAAAGTACAGAGATCTAAGATATCATAGAGGTGAAATATACATCCTATTATTCTTAGATGACTTCCTATCCTAAGGATGGGTGAGATCTAGCGCAAGTCCCAATCCCATCAGACATTTTTCATATCCAACCAAATAGACACAAAATTCATTGTATAATGACCCATGCTCAATAGTTGATTCACCCTAAAGTGATATCCCTCCCTCCCTACCCTAATACGGCCTTTCCAAAAACAATCAATCCATGTATACAATCTATATATTTTTCTGTATGGAACCATATATATGCCCCTTTCCTACCAAATGAAATGAAGTGTATACCATCTATATGCATGTCCCTACCTAGTAGCACTCAAGACACATGAGAGAAACATGTTGTTCCTTGTTCAACAATTGTATAAATATAAAGTGTATTCCATAATTGAATATTTATCCCATTGTTTGAGTGAAAATATGTTGCTCTTTCATCTAAAATAGATCTTTATTGGTTTATTGTCCATTTACTCTTAATGTCAACTTAATTTCAATACTAATATTCTATTTCATGTGAAAATTACTCATTAACCAAAATAATTGTATACTTTAAAATACTATTGTATTGTCTATTTTAAATGTATGCATATCTACATAAAAATAATTTTGTATCCCATTAGTTAAATGTCAAAATTTATACTTATTTGAATATGCTAAACAATCTTGTAATTATTTGTATTGTTTTGCACATGTGTTTGTCTCAAAGTAGTTGTCCTATGTGTTGACATTATTGGCATCAAAACAATTATAGATCCTCCACTTGTTACATTATGAAAAAGTATTGAATAAATCTAGATAATGACAATTCAAACAATAAATAAAAAAATTATCTTTAATTTAATGACAATTTAAACAATATAATAAAAATATTATCTTTAATTATTTAATTTTATTATCATATTAATATAACATTAAATTAAAATAAAATAATGGTTTAATGTGTTATTTCATTTTAATGATTATATGATGAATATTGCATTGCATTTATGTTATGTATGGTTGTTAAGTATAGTTAATGTTATGTATAATTGTCAAAGTATTGTTATAGATGTTTTATGCTTATGATATTTGATAGGCTTTTTGGTTGGAGATTTGGTAAGTTAGTAAGATAAGTATTTTATGTGTAAAATTTTGAGTGGATTGTTGATCCATTGCTATTTTTTATTTTAATGAATAACTAAGATAGTTTTTTTTTTAAATCATAATTTTTTTATATATAATTATAATAATATAAATAATTTTAAAAATTAATTTTAAACCATTAACTAATTTAATTATATTATAAAAAAGTTAATCATATAAAATGGATTATAAATTATCTTAAATTACTTATATATAAATATATTTTAGCTACCTTTACATCATTATGATCAAGAAAAAAATTTACGCAACCCAACTACTATATAAAGTGAACTTAAAACCCAAATAGAAGATGATGTGATGCACATTCAAATTAGTTTAATGAAAGTTAATATATCATCTCATAACTTTCATATATCATGAATTATATATTTTAGATATAAATGAATTTTAACATATAAATCGTTATTAATTATTTTTGTTTTATTATTATGTCCCCGACAAGGGGATATATATGAATCGCTCGTATATATTAATCTCCAACAATTTAAAAAATTATAAGAGTTTAGATTAAGGTTTTGCAATAGTTAACGGAATTTTTATTAAAATTTATTTTTTAATTGTATTTTTTTAGGCTACCATTGGTCTAGTATAGGTGACGTTTCCCTTGGTTCTTGTGCCCCAAGACCCGGCGACAAGGTGATGTCAGCAATGCTATAAATAGCTTAGTGATTAAATTAAACTTTTTCCAATGTTTTGGGCCATCACCCTGTTATTGTCGAAAAAACTTTTTTATTTACACTAATCCCTGACAACAATTGAATGCTGACTCTGACATCTAGCTCTGCATCCAATGGGTTGACAGTTGTTACAACAGTGCTCTTGTTGGCCTTCCATCTGTAAGCAACAATCTGTCATGCAACAATGTGTAGCCATGTGTATCTACACATGACCATGCAAAAAATGAACCTGCATGCAAGTTGAAAGTTTGCAACGTGTTGTCTTTTGGACATGCATGTCCATTGCAAATGGGTATTTAATTCATTCCTCTCTTTAATTTGTGTTCGGTTGATGTATTGGTGCTTCTATGCCTGGTGGCCACGGTGATCAGCCTTTGCTATATATTTTCTATGCCATGCTTTGTGTCCACAACCCGACTAGATCTGCCTTCTGATATCTTAGTTTACAATTTTTGTTACTCATTGTTCTGATTTTGAAATCTCACATGTTATTTTCTATATCTTCTACATTTTCCTGTACATTGATTATATGAATGATGTTATTAACCAATTCTATAAAAAAAATTAAACTACAAACTAACTTAGATTAAATATTTTTGTTTTGCATAGTATTTACACAAAACTCAACTTAAATTAAATCTGTTTGTTTTGCAGAGTATTTACATAAAATATTCACCGTGTTTTCTTTGTTTTTGTTTGTTAATGAAGTGTAACATTTTATAGGAAAGCTTTGCCAGTCTTTAAAACATAACTTCATAGCTTATTTGGTGAAAATTTTAGAAATAGCTTATTTGGTGAAAATTTTAGAAATATGTTATAATGTAAAATAAATATGTAACATCACAAAGAAGAATTTCGTTTTGGGTTACTTAGAATTTATAGAATTTAGAGACAGTAAATATTTTCCTAAATTACTATTTATTTCATGGATTTAGTAAGTTATGTTAATACTCTAAATGTAAGGAAACTATATAATTTTCTATGTATATGATACATATACATTTTCCATTAAATTGACAATTTGAAGAAACAAATTGGATAAAAGAACGAGAAATTTTCTAATACTTTTGATGCATGTCAATTTAAATATTTGTAAAAGCAAATATCTTTTGGTAATTGCATTAAAATTGTTTGTTTTGCAATATTTAAACAAAATTCTTAGTACATTTGCTCGGTTTTGTTCTCCAATGTAATTTTGGTATTTTACTTTTTAAGCAAATATCTTCTGGTAATTGCATAAATTTGTTTGTTTTGCAGTATTTAAACAAAATGCATTACCACAGTGCCAAGATTTTAAACTGCGCTTTGGGAAAGGAACGACAACACTGCTTTTGGTTAGAAGAAGAAATTGATTAAGACAATCTTCGCAGATGTTTCACTCTAAATAGATAAATTTTGCAAACCTGCACCGCAGAGATTTCAGAGCATGAATGTGGATCTATATTATAGAAACAAGTGCTTTTTTCACTAAAAATGAATACTACTGTCTTCCCAACATTCTCCATATCGGAGTGAGCAATTACCAGGAAACTTATTCGTATATGAATTCCTATTATCAGAGTGAGTTATTCAATTTTGATTTTAATAGCCTAAATCATTCATATAATAGAATGGAATTAATTTTGTTAATAGGAAACTTAATTTGTTCTTATTTTTATATTGACGGCAACAAGATCTGACTTTAGAGATATCTGTCCAGAATGTATGGCTTACAGTGTAGATTATGAAAGTAACAACAAAATGCAGTAGTTCTCTGGTTCTTTTTCTAGGTTTACTTGTTATTATGAAAAACAAAATATATGACTTCCATATAGATTATGATAGTAAGAACAAAGAAATACAGTAGTTCTTTGGTTCGGTTTTCTTTTTTCTTGTTTTTATGAAAAAAATAAAATAAAAAGTATAGATTATAATAGTAACAACAATACAGTAGTTTTCTAGTTTTTTTTTCTAGGTTTACTTGTAATTATGAAATGAAAAAAAAAGTAAAAGTAAGGCCGCATTGAAAAGAAAAAGTAAAAGTACAAGCCAAAAACTGAAATCCGGTGAAGTGGAAAGACATAATTGTATTTCCAAAATAGAAGTAGTACTTGCAAAATTAATAAATTTTGACATGTATTTATGTTTTTTAATCCTTTTGTTTTGGCCTGTGTGGTGTTTATTTCTTTAATTGTTTTAAAATGGGTGGCTATGCCATTTATTGAGTTTCTGTTGCATTGTTAGTCTTTGAATTTCCAATCTCGATTTAATTGGAGAGTGCCATGTTGTTACTCTATGAATTTTAAACTAGACTTTTCTGAATTTCCAATCTACTTAATTGGAGAGAGAGAGCACAACCTGTGCATGTGGTGGCCTCCAATATTACACCGTCCAGGTTAAAGATTTGTTTAGGAGTTAAAAGTTGTATGAGGAGAAAATATAATTGGTTTTTTGAAATAAATTTTGATAGGAGCTTAGCCTTATTTAAAAGGAGAGACAATGATCACACATTTAAAATTAAAAAATCAATTCAAACAAGGAAACAAATGGCATTGTATTTCAATAGGGATATATTTTTAAATTTTTGCTTTTTTTAAGGTATTTCAGTTAGGGCCAAATTCTAACTAGTATATAGGTAAACAAATGGCATTGTATTTGAATAGATATATATTTTTAAGTTTTTGGTTTTTAGGTATTTCAGCTAGGGCCTAATTTTAATGAGCATATATTCATTTTAACTAGTAAATATTCATTTTAACTTGGATTTACTCGACATTGAGAGGATAAAATATTGTTAAAGATAATATCTCCAATCATCTTTTTTGCAAGAACTTAAAGGGACATAGGTAAATTTAGTTTTCCTCAACTTATTCTCACTTGGATTGACTTGAAAATGAGTTGAGTTGGCTACTAACTTGTTTTTTTCGGTTTAACTTGGCTGATTCTGTGTTAGTTTGAAATGTAACTCTATTAGCACGGCTGAAGATAAAAACTTGTTAAGAAACTAAAAGCACACAAAACTTAAATAGCTAATTCCTAAGCCTACCTTCCTAAAAAGATTTGGTTGGAGCTGAAATGAACCTTAGTTGGAATTATGCTGTTGAAATTGAGTTGGTGCTGATTTCAGATTGGAATGCAGATGTGATGTTATCTAATAATTTTCTAGCAGATAGTGATTGTTGTTCCAAAATTCTAGCTTGCTCTCCGATACATCCATGCTGCAAATTTCTTGAGTTTTCTGTGAAGCCCTAATATTTATGGAGAAATGAAGCTTTGAGTGGTGTTTCAGTCTTTTAATCTTAGTCTTAGGACAAATTCTTTGAGTCCAGATTTATGTCACATGGACATGTAAAATTATAACACAAAACATATTGTTTTTATCTGTGAGATGTAACACAACATATTGCTTTAATTGTTGAGATGTAGTGCTAGATAATTTCTTATTGCACTTAATTCCCCATAGGTAGGAATTTTCTCCATTAAAGTTGGTTTTACTTACATTTTCCAATGAAAGCAATAGTAGACACTCATATCTTATGCCATAACATTTTACAACAATCTTGAATCATCCAAGCCTAAGCCTCTCCAAAGCTAAGTGGGATGTTAACAATGAATTGTATTTTACTTAAACCAAGCCTAAAAGGTCTTGGCAATCAAACATTCCCATACTAAATGCCCTATTGGTCTTGAATCGCTAAACCTTATGGAGAAACAAGCTATCCAAAACTTTTCATTTAACAAGCTGTGTGCTTTTCAAAGGCTTGCGTCTCCTTCACCATCGTTGCTAAGAATGTCATGTGCCCCAATTTTGCAAAATAATATTATCTTATTTGATTTTATTCCAAGACATTATGTTAAATTTTATGCTAAAGTTTTAATTGATGACTCATCAGAGTCAAGGATGTTGAATGTAATTATGAATATTTTAATTATAAATAAATAAAAAGTGGAGACAATAGCTTGGGAGAGTTGTTAAAAAGAGTGTCACTGGTCAAGTTGGCGGAGGAGACTGGGTGGAGAGAAAATAGACAAGTGGCAGCATCCTCAAACACTTCCAATTTTGCAGGTGGAAACCTCCCTACATTTCGGGTCATGATCCCCCAAGAAAGTGGGACCAGAGTAGGTGGCTCAATTAATGACAACTAACCCAAAAAGACCTAGGCAATCTTAATAAAAATGCCCATTGAAGAGAGCTAAGGCTGCTCATTCCAAGAAGAGAATCATTCAGGTGAGTGTACTTCAAAGGATTTCAATGGGAAGGGAATTTCTGGAAGGTGTTTGAGGGGTAAACTGTAGAGAATGATCTAGTACAACTATTCAGCTGAAGGATCTTGCTGCTGAGCATAGAGTTAGTACTGAGTCATTGGACTAGTATTTTGTTGCTTTCTCCACCAGTTCCCAGCCAAGGAGACTAGGAACAGGCCTGAGGGTCCTGACAAGATGCTGTTTGAGCACTCTCTAGGGGTTGGTAGGAAGGAACGGCCTCCCAACGCTGTTGTCATCCAGCTTTAAAAATAGGTTCTAAAGTCTTTTATTTGCTGTGTTAAAAGTTTATATCTGAGAATGAATGAATAATGAATGATTTACATGTTTGCAGTGAACTGTTAGAGTTTATAATCTTTAAATTATTTGAATGTTGAATTTGTATTTGGTTGAGATAACCCTACTTGTGTTTTTCCCCGTCTGGAATAAACCAGACCGTACTCTAGCACAGATAGTATGTTTAAAATAGATGAAGATATGATAGAAATATGGATTGATTAGAGTTATTTTGTATTTCTGAACAATTGAGTAATTTTATTTCTGTATATAGATGTTTTCAGGAAATGATACTAATCTGTTTAATTAAATTATTGTTTAAAAACCAGACTATTGTATTAAGAATGCTAGCAAAGAAGTATACATAATACTTTACAACAACAGGTTTATTTCTTTTAGCAAATTGACTACTGTAAATAAGTTATTTATCACATTCAGAACTACATTTCTATAAAATGAAACTACTAACCTGTCACATAGGTAAAAGATTTAACTTAGATAAACACTCATTTATTTCTGTGAAGAAAGAACCAAGTCTTTTTTTCAGAGTTATTTTATTGTTCATACCGCTTAACTATTTCTACAAATGTTCACATTTCAAGTAGGATAATTCTAGTATAGTTCTTATTATAAATCAATTAAGAAGAACAATTATAATAGTGTAACAAGGAAATAATAACAAATCCTACTTATAAAATAGATTGAATGCAATGGTAAATAATATTTATTAAATATCATTTATATATGAACAAATTCATTTAAATAAACTAAACAAAAAATTAATTATAAAAGAAAATATAGGGTCAAAACCCTTATAGTATTAACATTATACATACTAACATTATAATTTATAGCATAAACATTATAATTCATAGTAATAACAATATAATCAGATAAGCAATAATCCAAAGATTGGGATTATTTAGTTTTCTGAATCTTCAACTATAAAATATTATTATAGGCCTATAAGGACAGAGAAATATAACCATGAAAGTATAATAACTATATACCTATAACAAACAATTGATTTCACATTGTTATTGAACTAAACCTACAGAATAATTAAGAAATTATTTATTCACAGGTCACTAACAGGAATAACCTATGCTCGAATATCCGAGCTTATAAACAATTATTATAACAAGAAGAAATAACAGAATAGGTTATAAAAATACAAGTTAATGCAAGATAAATATAACAAGTAAAGATTTCTTTACACAGTCGAAATAGGGTAAAAACCCTAGTACACTAAATTACAGTAAGAGTATCAAAATAACTGAGTTCGATCTCAAGATAGTTAACTCTCTTTACTTAAAGTTTTTAAACAGAGAATGGTTTAACAGGCCGTAAATATTTTTACATAACTGTATACAAAATCAGTAAAAAACAAAATTTACAAGCCATGGCATAAGCCGGAGAACCCTGCTAATAGCAAGGGTTAGCAAAAACTAAACTAGTAAAACAAAATTTACAAGTCACAGCATAAGCTGGAGAACCCTGCTAACAGCAAGGGTTGGTAAAAACTAAGCAAGTAAATCGAGAAATAATAACCCATGAAGGGTAAACTTTGTAGGTCATAACTTCCATTCGAAACTGTTCCATATAGAGCTGAACTAGCATGGACTACCATGGGTTGACCAGGGCTTACCTGTCACCAAGAAGCCGACCTTACGTGTTTGCACCAGCCGTAAGGAGAAATTTCAACCGTTACTTGCAAGGATAATCCCACAACATTAAAACTATGCATTATATTGTAACTGAGTCAAGAGTAATTTAAGAACTGAAAAACAAAAGAAATTCTCATACCTGGAAATGAAGGTAATGTAGCCACCAAGGAACAAGAGCACCGCTACCAACGAAACAAAGAGCCAACACTTCATCTCTCCTGTGATAGAGATGGTTCAAATGCATGCACAAACCATTGCTAGCAGCAGCAAGGAGAAGGGAGCAACAACCAAGTAAGAAGCGGATGGTAGAGCTCAAAGCTGTCACCATGCGAAGCATAAGAACACGCTCTCATAAAACCTATGACATACCGGGCCGTAAGTTAAAGTCATGGCTCTTAATAAATTATTGCCAATATAAACTCATAGTCCTTTAAACTATCCCTACAGGCAAGCCGTGGAGGAGCAAACCCAAAAACTACACACAGTCCAAGCCACAAGCTAAATGTCATGACTCTAATCAAAATTTTGTAGGGTGAACTCACAATGCAAGCAAGGATTCGAGGACGACGAAGGTAGATGGAATATTGCAAACCAGGACGCAGAGCTCGTTCTTTTCACAGTAGGGTAAGCATGGAGGCCAAGACACAGTTGCAGAGTGGCCCGAAAACGACGGAGGAGAATGACAAAGTCTAGGGTTACACCAAGCCTTATACTCCCAACACTTGGTCGAGAAGGAACCACATGGTCTCTCAAATATTTCAACCATGCAGTGGGTCAACTCTATAGTCCCTGCATGCAAATAATTTCCAATTATTTCAAAATGTAATTTTTATGTATAATCATATAATATGGTAATCATACAAAGGTTTTACATGTTCATGGAGGTCAACCTACGGATGCATGGCATAATCTATGAAACCTCGAATCATTTCCAAGCTTATTATAGTAATCACATAGTTCAAATGATGGCGAAGTCATAGTCTTTCTTATACAAAACATTATATATAAACCAATCGATGAAGTGGACCAACATTTCATCCCTTTCCATAATAAGTTATAATGTAAACCTTTTTAAATTGATATTAAGCTTTTCGTTGATCATAAAATCAATGCAACCCCATAACATAGATTCTTGCCCAAAGTATTATATGCATAGAAGCTGTAGTTCTTCACTAATGAATTATCCGTTTCGTCATAGCATAAATATTATAGTTGTAAACGTTGTTAAGCCTTGTGCTATTGTAAATAAGTTTATGAAGAAAATCCTATGATATTGGGAGATGCTAATAAAAAGGCTATTTCAACACCTAGCCAAACTATGATATCAAAGTATTTCTAACAGACTTTGCATAGCTAATTTTACTGCCACCAACATTTATATTGTAAGTAGATAATTTTATAGAACATAGTTTTAATTAGGATCATGATCTTTATAAACCTTATTTGTTTATAACCAGAATTACTAGTAAAAATGAATGCATTATAAACAAGATAGTTTATGTGTGTATCGTTGTGTGTATCATTGAGTATCATAGAAATTATTTTATAGACAAAGTTACAAAGAGTTATAGGCCTGAACCCATGAAAAGACTCCAGAAAGTCTTGCTTTGGAATTAAAGCAATAAAAGAAAAGTTGTTATTCCTTGGGACCCTCCATTTTGTTTCGACTTCTTCAACCACCCTTAATAGGTAATTTCCAACCACATAAAAAATTCCAAATAAAATTCTATAGGCTATCCATCAGGGCCCAGGATCCTATATTTCTAAAAGGATCTCACACTTTTAGGAGCTCCTCTCTTGATACTTCCTCAAACAATATCTAATTATCCTCTTCCTCTACAATTCTAGGGATTAGGGGGGGATTTTAAAATATCTTCAATAATATTATTCCTTTTAAGATCTTTAAATATGGAAGAGAAGTGCTTGACACCCAAGCCATCGAAACCATGAAATCCATGAACCTTATCATTTGTATTAGTCAGATCCCAAATAGTGTTATAACTTCTCCCATAGTCGAAAAATTTTCCAAAACAAATTGTGTTATGGTCCCATACAAATAACCACATGCCTCACATTTTGATCCTCCATTCTTTATCCATATCCAACAACAAGTTATTTCTATGATATTCCTACCCTATAATGACGCATATAATCTCCTCATTAGTACAATCCATTGGGGTTATATTCATAAATATGTTCCATGTCTTGCGCAATAAACCTCATAGACTTGCCACATGAAGAAGACATATATGTTTTCCAACGGACTTAATGTTCTTTAACCCTTTGCAGGGACTGAACAAATTGTGCACTAGTGGTCTCCCCAAATTGAAAATCATACCTCACCCAAGAATCAGAGACCAAATTTTTAAACTCCTCCTCCTTGATCCAAGCAAGTTTGTACTTAATAGTGATTTAGGCTTCCTATCACCCCTGTTATGTCCCAAGATGATCGATACTTATCATAACAATTTGCAGGTTCCACCCATGACCAATAACTACACAAGGATTCCAAGAGGGAGTGCTAGACAAGAAAATGATCCAATCTCTTCCCTATACCCTCGTCCCTTGTTCTATTATTGGACCAAGTAGGTTTAAAATTCAAAGGTACCACATCCACCATCCCAACAGATTCAAACTTGTTCATAAAAAATCATTCCATTATGTCAGACCTCATTGAGGCTCCCCATATCTCAGCCATATTCATGGTTAAATTGAGGCCCAATCCTAAAATTAAAGTTTCTTCTAAATCCAATTGTTAGCCAATAGAGACATCCATAATTCCTCTTTTCCCTCATAAGGGCCATATAGATTGAGATGAAAAGACTTCCCAAATGCATGATTGTGAAACACTGTATTGATCCCTTAATAGACATTAAAGGAATTAATTAGGGTCAAATAAGATTTCCATCCAATCACCAACCCCCCTAAGGATCACATTGCATCTAACATAACAAAATCCTAATTACAAAACAACTTCTTTAAATACTTCATTTAATAATTCTCGTCTCTTATAGTTTCTGAATAAAAATCACATCCGGTTTGGTAGAAAACATTAGTTGTTTTAAGGCCATTCACTTGGTTTATCCCCCCAAGCCACTTCCATTTAGGGATAAGAGCTTTATAACTCAACCCCAGATGGGGATTTCTCTAGTCTAATAACCCCTACTGGTAAGATTTTTTTGCAGCATTGTACTTCTATAACTACTCCAACTCGTGCTTTCCTTATGGTTGATTTACAACCAACCTTATCACCCCCAGACTCCTTGATGACATCCACTCCCAACCCGCTCAAATGAAAATTACTCTAAGAAGGGGACTTAGAGCTAGGTATTAGATGAGGTAGGGATACATCTATCAAATGAGCCAGAGTCTTTAGTTAGGTTGACCACCTTTTCTTCTGAAGGGAACTCCCCTCGCCTCCAATATAGTATTAGCTTCTAAGAAAGCTAAATCCCTAGAGTCCCTTTAATTGGAAAATTCTATACCCAATTCTACGGTATCCCTTTCCACATATCCCCCCTTCCAAGACCACAATATCAAAATTGGATGACTTCTCCAAACACTTACCAAGAGTCACGACACTTTCCATCCATATATATTCTATCTTTTACAATTGGGAAGTAGGAGATGTCTAGGAATTTGGGCACCACCAAAGTAGGGTGACTCGATCACTCCACAAAGAAAGTAATAGATATGATTTGAATCTCCTCCATAAATGGCCCATGAAAATTTAAATACAACCTTAGGGAATTAACCATCCACACAAGCTCATTCTTTTCCTCAACAAGATGGTAAGAGGGAGACAAAACTCTTGACGTGGGTACCTCTCTCTTAGTTTTTCTAGGAAACCTATATTTCTTAACCTTCTAAACCTTCTTAATGAAAGATTTTTTACAATCCTTAACTGAATGGCCATAGAAATGATAGCGGACACAGTGGAAGGGAAAGTTTATATAGTCAAGTATCTGGTTCCTCTTGGAGGAACCCACCTCAATCTCCATATACTTGTATAAACCCAAGCTCACATTGATATAACCAAAATTTTAGCCACACAATGATAAACTTGCCTATGGAATCATCGATATACTTTAGTAATTGATGATTCTGGAGCTCCTTAAGAAAGCGAGCGAGTTTGAGTCAAAGAGGGCTTGACTTTGCACATATCAAAGTTTGGGTGCGAAGGACTGACATTTAAATAAGCTTGATCACATAACCATTGTCCTTTTTTTTAACAGAAGCCATGAAAGTATTGTATTAACTATAAAGGCTTAAGCTATCCAAGCTTACAAAAATAACTAAGACTGATACCATCCAAAAGAGTGAAATAACTCCAAATTACTGTGTCAATTGAGCTATTTTCTGATTTACTATGACTATTCCTGACTTTGCTGAAGTTTCCAAAGCAATTAGTGGTTTAAATGTAGAAAAATACTCCTAATAACAAACAACAACAAAAATGCAGATTTGATCAGAGAGGCAGCACAAACGACTTGTTTTGAACTCATCCAACTTCTCGTAGAATTCCTTCGATTGTCGGAGGAAAAGTGCCCATCTTGCTGACAGGGGAATACGAAACACCTTCCATACTCCATGCTAAAGAGAATGAAATGTCCACATGAGACTTCGGGATTGTGTGAAAAGGGAAGGATCTGAGGATGCACCCCCAAAAGTTTCTGGTGGTGCCTGAAGACTTTAAGGAACATAACAAAATTTAGATATTCCATTCACTTTTCTATTTTCCATTTCCAGATTTATGCCTGTATTAGCCATCCTGTCTGCCTTAGAGTTATTCTTTTCAGAGAATGTGATGGTAGCATACTTGGATTTGAGCAGTGATCTGGCATATTCGTTCATATATTCTTTTAGTTTTGATTGCATTTTTGCAGGAGCCTTGTTTCATTTGGAGAATACCATGTTTGGAGTCACCTAAAACAATGAAGTCCGTAATATTTAACTGCTTAGCTAACTTAATTATGAAATATAGAGCAAGCAATTCTGCCTCATTGTTGTTTTTGTGCCTGAGACCCCAAGCAAAGGAAGCAACTATGTTTCCTCCAGGATAAAAAATGATCTCGCCCGCGCCTGCCAGCCCAGGATTGCCTTTAGAGGCTCCGTAAAAAAAGAGGATGTTTTTATTTTGCTTTTCCCGTTAGAGAGAAAAGTCCTCAGAACTTTTCCTGAGTTCCCATATATGGTAGGAAGGCCGCGGTTTGGAATGAAGGGAGGTCCGAGCTAAAATATCTTGACACCAACAAAGTTCTGTTGTGTTGAGTTTCTTATTATTGGGTAGGACCAAATGTTTAGAGCTTAACTTTCCCTTGATCAAATTGGAAGCCTTGAAGACAATGCATCGTGGATTTTCTTTCTTATTTGAAGACGATCCTGTTCCTCGCTGGCCATACTTTCCAACAAATATTTTTGAGAGCAGCATTTCATATTCTTCCTAGAGTTCATTTTTTCCTAAGATTGCCAGCATATCTGTTTCTCCAGTTGGCTTCCATTTCAGGGAGAGAGCCTGGGAGAGTGAAGTTAGTGCCAATAGGACCAAGGAAGAGGCTCTAGACTTTCTTAGTAAGGGAGCATTCTAAAAATAGATGCTGAGACATTTCTTCCTGCTCGTGGGAAAGAGAGCATCTCGATGGCCCATGTATACCCTGTTTCATAATATTTTCAGCTGTGAGCAACTTCTTCTTGACTAGCAACCAAAAAAATATATTTATTTTAGCAATGTTGTTAGAATCCCAGATATTTGATCACTTACGATCACGAGGCTCATTCCCATTCCTCCGCAAGTAATGATAGCCATATTTCATTGAGTAGTTCCCAGTTTTTCCCCACCCTCGGCAGTCTTTCACCCTGTGGTTAAGAGGAGAAATTCCATTTAAATGGGACTTGAACTCGTCATAAGCCATGAGAATATTAGGCAGAGGAGAAAGGTATTTCTAGCCTTTCCATTCGCCTCTTGACCCCCAGATGGCATAATCTCTTAGAAAGAAGAGACCAAGGTCTTCCAACTAGAGCCGAAGGGGAAAAAACAAATTCTGCATGGCAAGAGGAGGCCGCCCCAAAATCGAATCTTCCCATATATTGATTTTTCCTTCATTCCCAGGGGCCCAAAAAATTTGATCTTTTATTAACCCAATAGAATTTTTATAGAGGTTCCAGATTGTGGAACCTTTGCCTGTCCTAGGGCTTCCAAGCATTTGGAAATTTTCTTTTAAATGTATTTTCTCCTTATGGCCTCATCCCACCATTCCTTTCCTCCTAAAATCATCCTCCATACTAGTTTAGCTCCAAGAGCAGCGTTCATTTTCCCTAAATCTTTTATTCCGAGTCCGCCTTTACACTTTCCCTCTATAACGCTTTCCCATTTACTAGGTTAAATTTTCTTCCTTGTGTTTTGCCTCCTTGCCATAAAAAATTCCTTATTTCAATGTTGTGAGAATTAATAGCTTCTTTAGGATCCAGGAGAATAGCACATGAAAATATGGGAAAACAGGAGAGGATCGACTTGATCAGAACCACCTTGCCTGCAAGATTGATCTAGGAGTTACTCTAGGCCTGAATTTTATTTTTAACCTTTTGAATTAGGCCCTCCAGATAGAGATGGATCTATTCTTGTTAAAAATGGGCACTCCCAAGTAAATGAAATATGTCCATTGATGTTTCACCTGGATATCCAAGATTCTAGCTACCTCTTGAAGGGAAATTGGGTTGTTGTTCCAACCATAGAGCCATGTTTTATTGACATTTATTTGGCTTCCTGAAGCTTTTAAAAAGAGATCCAGGGAATATTTGAAGCTCCTTGCAATTTGAGTAGACATGCTTCCCAGAAGAATGTTATCATCAGCAAATTGGGCATGATTGAGGTGCACTCCCCTGGTGATACTAATACCTGGAAGAAGCCCTTCCATACTAAGTTTGTTGAATCTTCTGCTCAAAGAATCTGCTACCAAAATATAAATAAAGGGATACATCGGACAACCTTGTCTTATGCAACATCGAGCTTGAAAGAAGGGGCCAGGGAAACCATTGACTAGGGGGGCTATCCATGGTTCATTAGTACAAGCCTTGACCCAACTTATGAAGGATTCAGGGAAACCATAGCTTTTCATGACCTAAAAAATGAAGGCATGTATTATTCTATCAAAGGCGTTAGCAAGGTTTAATTTAATAGCCACACCTGCCTCTCTGCGTGTCTGGCTTGAGTGTATCGCTTCTTGAACCATCAAGATGTTGTCATAAATATGCCTTCCCGCTATAAAGACACCTTGGTTTTAAGAAATGAGAAGCGAAATAACCTTCTTGATCCCGTTCGCTATGAATTTGGAGAGAATTTTGTAAGAATAATTGCACATATAAATTGGCCTGTACCTTCTAATGGTGGAAGGATTCCTTTCTTTTAGAATTAGTGCTAGGAAAGTGGAGTTGGTAGCTCCTCCAATATTGTCTGCTGCCTGGGACCAGATTATCATTTTGACAAGGTATTTTTTAATAATGTGCCAACAAATCCTGTAGAAACTAATGGAGAAACCGTCTGGGCCTTGGGCCTTTTCTAAATGAAGCGACCAAAATGTTGTGCATACTTCTTCAAAGGATATATTCTTGGTTAGGTCTCCTAAGTTATCCTGCAACAAATGAGGGATTTCATTGCTTAGGGAGAAAAGGTCCTCCATTGAAACATGTTCTTCACTAGTGTAAAGGTCTTCAAAGTGCTTCTTTATCTCTGTCTTTATTTGTTCTGTATCACTGATTTTTTTACCATTGCCTTTTATTATTTCCTTAATAGTGCACCTCCTACTTCTCTCTTTACATTGATAATGAAAAAATTTCGAGTTCTGATCTCCAGTATTCAGCTAAAGACATCTATATTTTAGACATAGTTCTGAGTCTTCCTTTCTTTGAAGGACCAAGATTTTGCCTTCTATTTCTTTTTCTTTCATGAGCATTTCTTTGGTGACCTCTTTTTGCTCTATCTCCTCTTGGATTTCTTTTAAGGCCTTGCGAAGTATTAGTTTCTCTTGTCCAGGATGAATTTTCCCCTTCTGCCATGCTTTTAGTTCCTTTTTTACATTTGCTAGTTTTTGCTCCCAAATGTAACCGATAGAACCACGAAAGAATTCCCCCCAATCTCTAGAAACGACTTCATAGAAGCCAGGCTTCGAAATCCAAATTGGAGAAAATTTGAATGGTTGAGGACCTAGATTTCCTAAAGGCTCTAAAGAGAACAAAAGAGGTCCGTGATCTAAAATTGAATAAACAACGAGCCTGGAGACAAGCATACATGGCGTATCTAGAATGGAAGAGCTCACCAAGATTTTATCCAACCTAGCTGCAATGTGACCTGGACCAGATCACTTATTGTTCCATGTGAACATCCCTTTGCTTTTTTTTATGTCAACCAGACGCCATGCTAATATAACATCTTCGAGCCTTTCCCCGAAGGGGTCTCTCATGCTGGAACAACCTTTTTTTTCATCTAGGGAGATGGTAATGTTGAAGTCCCTAGCAAAGAGGCATGGATGGTTCATCTTCCCATACCTTTGAAATTCCAACTGTTTCTTGAATTCCTCCTTGGTCCCATACACCGTTGAACCATAAATATTTCCAATCCAAAATTTTTCATTGTTGTATAAATGCTCTACCTCAACAAACAACCAATGCTTATTTTTAGAAGCCGATATGAGTCTATAGAGGCTCTTGTCCCACCAGGTTAGAATACATCCAGAAGCTCCCTGTGAACTTACTGCTTTCCCTTCTCCATTCTTCCAAATCTTGTTAAGAATGGCTATATTGTATTTCTCTTTCATCTTAGTCCCCTGGATAGTGAGGATTGAGATTTTTTCAGAGAACTTTAATCTTTTAATTTCTTCTGCCTTTTGGTTTCCTCCGAGACCTCTACAATTCCAGGAGACCAACTTCATTATTTACTGGTGGAAGAGGGTGCTTCTTTCTCCTTTCTTCCTTCTGTCCGATCTCATGTTTGCTTATCTGAGGTATAAGCCTTCATCAGTTGTTCTAGATTCATTTTCTTTCCTGCTACCTTTTCCCTGGTTGCTTCTTACTCCATATGAAACTTGTTCGGTTTCTTTCCTTTTTTAACAATCAGCTCTGTATCTTCCTTTCTGCTTTCTGAAGAATCCTCCAACTATGCCTTGGCTCTGGATATTGTGACTGAGCCTCATGAGTTCTGAGATGACTTTGGAATTACTTCAACAAAGGGTTGCGTTGGAAGTTGCGATTCGTGGACATGACCGATCTCTTTCAGGACAAGAGCATCTTCTTTATTATTTTGAAGGTTAATTTCATTGTTTGCTATGGCCACTTCTGGTTGTTCTAGGTCTTTAGAGACTAGTACATGAAATCAATTTTCTGGAATTTTCTTCCTTTATGTCGAGGATTTTGCTTGAATTACGTTTGCTTTGCTCCCCTTTTTCCTGTTAACTTTGTTCCATTCCTCTCTTGGTATTTCTCGTTCTTCTAGCTGAGTTTTCTTTTGACAGAACTTTTCAAAATGGCCATATTCGTGGCATACCTTGCACTTAAATGGAATTTTCTCATAGTCTATAGCTTGTAAATGACTCCAGCCTTCCATATTAAGATTTATTGCCTCCGACATACCTTTTTCCAAGTCTACTTCTACGCAGATTTTGGCGTAAGAGAACATTGGGGGGTTTGGCTTTGATTTGTCTATATATTTCCCGAAGACATTTCCAATCGCTTTCAGGTCTTTGTCGTTCCAACAGTGTAATGCGAGGTGCGGTAGCTTGACCCATACTAGAACCGAAGAGGGAATGTACTTTTCTGGATCAAAGGATAGATCCCATTTGTTGAGGTACATTCCTCTTGGCCCCATGAAGTATGGCCCATTTCTAAATATGAGGTCTCTGTCTTATTTTTTTTCAAACAGGAAGACAAAAAACCCTCTTCCAACAAAGTTTTGCTAAACTTCTCTTTGAATTAATGGCCGCCAATTTTTATTTAGCCATACCTAAATAGATCATGGAGAGGGCCAAAGACCCATGAATTATCTAACCAGACCTCTTTCGTGGAGGGAAATGGCTTTGAACTTGGATGCTACTGAAGAGAGAGTTACGTTTGGTACTTCCACAAGCTTTACAAATCGAGAATCACATGGGGTAGGCTTGACTGTTGGTTGTGAGGCCACCAGCCTATGGAAACCATTAGCCAAACCAACGCGCCTTCCATTCGGTTCTAGGTTAGGATGGTCCATGGAAAGCGAGGCTTGCAAACCAAAAGCCAACCCTAGCTGAGCGAATGCAAGAAGAGCTTAACGATCAGTTGCTCAATTTCCTTACTTCCTTCATGAAACCTTTTCGACAAAACCATTGTCCTTGCAAAACCCTACTCATATAGATTATGAACCAAATATAAATCCTATCCACCCATTCTCCAACATATGGGATATCTTTCCATAGCCTACAATAGGTAGCTAGTGTGCCTAAACCCAAGTATTAAGGCTATTAGCGTTCATTTTATGCCCTAAAAATATATTGGCTAGTGATTTTCCAAATAATAGACCCACTTGTCGATGTGGATGTCCTTCTCCACAAGAAGAGAAAACATTTTTCCTCTAGGTTTAATAACCCTACGCTTCTTACTTACCTTTCCCACTAAAGAAGTGAAACCACCACCACCATTGGAATGTTCCTCTTGTAGCTTTAACCCTACAAACCCTAATTCTCTATTACCTTTATTTTTATTCAAAAGGAGACTAGAGTTGTCTCTGCTTACTTCCACTAGGTGGCCCCGAACCTCCTTGTCTAAGACAAGCTCCCCCAAAATTATATTTTCTTGTTCTCGATATGAGCTTTGTCCTTCCAACTCTAATTACCATTTCATGGACTCCACCTTAGTCCTCATATCAACATCCACTTGAAATCCTAGGGAGGAATGGACCCTTCCCCCAACCCCTCTTTGATTTGGTAACAACAAATGAGTGGTTAAACCCTTGCAACCAACCCCAAAGTTGACCAATCACAAGGAATCCTTACTATAGTCAACCGATCACAATTAGTTATCCATCTTGTCAACTAGGTCCACCGTGAATGTTGCTACCTACAACTCCCACAAACTTCCACATTAAAGTTCTGCATATCTTCTCTCAACCATTATATGTTAAATGTCAAAGTTTAAGCTCAATTACATATGTTAGAAAATATTTCAATATTGTATAGATATTGCATGATGTTGTTTTTTCATATATACTTCTTTGATATTAATTGTGATCTTTTATTGTCTTAGCTGATTTTGATGAAATCAAAATAACTATTAATTTTCACTTCTCACAATAAATAAATCAAACCCATAACTATTCTCCATTAAAACAAATAATAATATAATTTTTTAAAATTATTTAATATTATATTAATATAACTTAAAATATATTCAAATGACTCCAAAATTATAATATGGTATTCATTTTCCATCTGTAATCGCAGTTGGCACTGGTAGGATTTATGGAAGGGACGGTTCCCGATCAAAATTAAATGTTTCTCATGGCTTTGTATGAGAAATATAATTAGTACATGGGACAACTTGATGAAGAGGGGATGGATCGGGCCAAATTGCTGTCATCTTTGCCGCCAGGATGGTGAACCAGTTCAACGTCTATTTGTAGAATGTTGTTTTGGGAAGGAAGTTCGCATAAGGGTGTTCAAGTTATTGGGCATATCGCACTGCTGCGAGGCATCAAAATTGTTGGATATTCTAACAGATTGGGTAAAAAATGGTAAGGAACACTGTTTCTTGCTTTTTTTTCTGTAATTGGGTTATATGGTTGTGTAGGAATGCCATGGTTTTTAACGAGAAACAACCATCAATTTAGAACTCGGTCTTAAATGTCTTAGAATTGGTCGAGAGTTAACCAACGAAGCACAAGAAAGTTAAAAATAGGGCTATTGGACTCATGACACAGATTTATGAGGCCATGGGTGTCTTTGATGGCGTTGCATCGAAGCATGTTGGTGGAGCGGGAGCAGTTCTTTATATTAATAGAGATCATTACTATTTGATTCGGTTGGGATGTGTTTTCAGTACAAATTCCAGAGCTGAGTTATTGGCCATCTATGGGATGCTATATGTGGAAAATATTATGGGATTTCCCGAGCTCTGGGCTTTTGGAGACTCAACGATGGTCATTGATCGCGTCAATAAGAAGAACAATTTGAGAGTACTCAACCTAGATTACTGGTGCAACCGGATTGACTTTTAGTGGGGAGCTTCATCTCTTTAAGTGTCAACACATTTACTGGGAACATAACCAGTTGGTTGTCTATCGTAAGAGGTGTTGGATCTTAATGCTAGTTTTCTCATTGTACATGAATTTGAGGATGGTGTACAATGCCATGAATCTTTTGTCAACATCTTTTTTAAGTAGGCTGGTGATAGTACTAGGATTTCCAACAGTATGAGTGGTTATTTTGGTGGGCTTTTTTGATGGACCGTGGCTTTAGTTTTTGAGGACTATATGTATATGCTCGTTCGTATTAGAGCAGTTATGTTGTAGATGGGTGTACTGCCGACTTGTAACAAGTCCTTTGTTAAATAAAAAAGGATTGATTTTTTTTCATGCTGAAAAAAATATAATATAATTACTCGAAAAACTAATTATTATTATTATTAAATTTCAATCAACTAATGTACTTATTATATTGTAGAAAGTTTACCATAAGAATTATAAATGAATGATGTGATATTTTAGTTGGTTTTTTTTTAATGATTTCCTCTTTATTTTACCACAGACTAATAAGGTAAAGGAGATGGAGATCACATATGTTGAAAAGGTACACCCAACTATTTATAAAGTGGACTTCAAAACCAATGAAAGATTATGTGATGCACTTTGAAATAAAGTTAATAACGGTTATCTTGTAACTCCCATATGCCATGATCGATGTGTCTATCATTACCTAGAGGAGATATGTCGTGATCTATAGGTCTCTTAACACCTAGAGGTGATTATATATGACATGATCTGTAGGTCTCTCAACACCTAGAGGTGATTATAGTTTCTAGGATGATATATGTATGACTACTCATAATGGCATTCTACTTTTTTTTTTAAGAAGAAAAAGTGTAGTTTCTTGATATTCAAATTGAATCAAAGGTAAATATATACATCTCAATGATACAAGGTATCATATTTAGCCAAAAATCACAAACAATGCTCAACAACCTGAGCAACCAATACCAGGCTCCGAGCCTAAGTAAAAAAACCACAAACAGTGCTCAACAACTTGCGCAACCCCAACTAACAACTTGAGGTACCATAACCAAGCTTCCGACGAAATTAAAAACCACCCCAGAAAAACAAGTAAACGTTGGGGTAGGAGAAAAACTGCTCCAAAGAACATATACAAACAAAAAAACCAACTAATGCACCAACGAAACCACCATGAACCAGAATGGACCTCACCCACAAGCAGGAGAAAAACCAAGCCATCACAGTCATCTGGGTCGCTGCCGTTGTTGGATCACTACAGGTTGTCATGCATGATTTCCTCTACACCAAGAAATAAGCAAAACAGGGCGAAGCCGCCAACACCCACAACAAACCTAAAAATGTAGTCGTCATCGAATCCGCCACCACCACGACAGGAAAACTAATGCTACTGAAGGATGTCGTCGTCATGTGTATAGAAGATATTAGTGTGAATGTTGCCACCTCCACACACAGGGAACTAAAGAAGCGCTACTGCCCACACAACACTGTCGCCATAGACGCAACCTATACCACTGCTTTCATTGTTGCTGCCACAGGAAGCAATGAGCCACCGTGGATATCTGTCACCCACACACAGAGATCAATAAGCAAAAGGGGAAGTTGTCACCTCACATGAGCGACATCACCGAGGAAAAGAAACTCGCTGGAGGAAGGATGCTCGTCGCAGAGGATACTGCCTCCATTGAAAATCCCGATCGAAAAAAAATATGCTCGCCATAACCCAAAGAGAGAGTATGGAACAATGAGGATACAACAACTAGGGTAGGATCCGTAGCTGCCTGAAATAGCACCGCATAAAGACTCTCAAAACAATGATTGAAATTTCACAAACCTGCTCACGCCGCCGAGGAACCCTATGGCCATTCTACTTATTAATGTGTAAAGGAATAGTAAATTATAAGTATGATTTTTAAGTAATTAATAGTATTCTACTTAATAGTGAAAAATATTTGCAAATAATAAAAGTGAAATATATATGATTTAAATAATTAATGGTATTTGAAAGTTGTGTGAATTATAAAAAATGTAATTTAAATACATTATATTATAGTTTGATTAATGTATTTTATCTATGAGTTTAATAGTTGTAATTGAATATATTGTAGCTATTTTAAATTTTTTCATTGTAAAAAAAATATTTTGGTGTGGTTCACAGCCTTGACAATTGTGGTTAGGGCTTGCTACATCGACATTAACAATTCTAGGGAGGCCAACTGAAGGGGCATCATTCTATCAACTCTAGTTTTGGGTGCCTAACCTCGAAGGGCCTAGAGAGTTGGATTTGTGAGAATGGAACCTTCAACCTCAATATCAACGGTCTTTCGACTTGGAATCCAACCAACTAAGCTACCTCTTAGGGCTTCTCATTGTGAACTTTAAAAAAGATTATATGAAATATTGTATATGATTCCTATAAAAAGATTATATCATAATCCATACATGAGATTGGTTGGTGTATATTTGCATGAGAGTTTAGTTGTATCTCAATGCCCATCTTATCATTTGAGAAGGGATGATCACTTGCCACTAAAAAACAAGTAATCAATTGAATCCCATATTTGTTAAGATACATTTTGTCGTATGAAGTGTTCCATGCATTTTATTGAATGGAGCTTTATTAATAGTTATGTATGCTTGGATCCATGTCCATTTTTCATAGTGGTTGGTGGTTGACATTCTAATTATCCTTGTACTAAATTTTTTACTTTTGAGTTGACCCAACATAGCAATCATTTTCTCCATGTTCGCTAAACTTTTATATTTTTTTTCTACAATCCCTATTATTATGGGCCCTCTGGTTACCCATTTGAAATCCATGACCATTTTATGATATCTTCCTTCTCCTTCATTATTCTTAGGATTTTAAGAAAGAAAGTGCGAGGTTGAATGTTTTCACCATCTTTGGTGTCACCCTAAGTGTAGCTTCCATGGGTTTAAAATCTTCCACTTGTTATCTTACTAGGTTATATGGCAAGCATGGATGCATCTCAATGGTTTTCCGCAAATTTATTGTACTTTTAGCACATATTATTGCCCTTGTGATCACAATTAACCTTTCTTACAATGATTATTAAACTTGGATGAGACTTATCTACCACCATGAGAAGTTTGTAATAATCATAAAATATCACATAATAAACAAATTAAAAAACTAATATATAATTAGTAAATAAACATTAAAAAGACATACTTAAGTCAAAAGTCTGATTATTAAAAGGGTTGTATGATTTAATAATTGATGATGATGATTTGTAATTAAATAGGTCAAAGGGTGTGTTGTTTAACTTGAAGAGGCACAATGGGTCTATTTAAAATACCAACATTATTGTATTTTATCATCATATTTTTACGTCGATAGATGTTTTTATTTGAGATTTGGGGTGGAATATGACCTATGCCTTTTCATCTACGGACGAGAATGAGGCAAGCATACTGTCAAGATTGATTCTATGACAGTCGTTCAAAATTCGAAATAAACAATTATAAAAAAAGGAATATAAAAAATAACTAGTAGCTAACTAATGAATGGATAACTCGTAGCAATGCATGGATAACTCATAATTAATGAATGAATAACTAACAATTCATGGTAGATAACTAGAAGAATGTGAGATAAAAATAAAAAGAATATAAAAAATAACTAGTAGTTGATAAATGGATAACATGAAGAATTTCAATGATAACATCTAGCTAGGCATGGATAACTCATAGTTGAACTCGTTTAATTAGAAGAATATGACGAATAAAATAATATTTCGAAATTGCCTTCCATTCCATAATTATCTTTCAACCATTTGATCTCTAGGGATGTGTTCCAACCACAAACTATGTGGGTGTGCTAGTTTAATGATTAACCATTTATACATTAATATCAAACCATGATGTCTTTGTAATTACACTGCATATCATTTGTATCAGAGCTTAATGCTACTGAATGGATTCCTATTTCCGCACAATAGGTTCCCATAGATGTTCGTACATCGGTGCGATTCCACATGTCCATACATTTGTACGATTCCGTACGTTCATACATCCGTACGAAATTCTGACTATGCATGTGCACTGTAATTTTTTTTGAAATTGTCCATACAACAGCAATTGTAGCTGAGATTTGTGATCTAGATCTTATTTTTTTAAATGGAGTCATTAAGGAAGATATATGTATCCCGTGAAGAGATGAGAAAGGAACTAATAAATCAGAAAGATGAACTAAACTCTATACAAGCTCGTATGAACCAAGTAGCCTGATGGACAAGAAGGATTACACGC
The DNA here is from genome assembly GCA_001517045.1 of Pseudotsuga menziesii. Classification (NCBI taxonomy): domain Eukaryota; kingdom Viridiplantae; phylum Streptophyta; class Pinopsida; order Pinales; family Pinaceae; genus Pseudotsuga; species Pseudotsuga menziesii. Next base: position 43,591 of record LPNX010716097.1, read on the forward strand.
AAAGTTGAATGATGATGACACTAGATTGGAGAGGATAGAAAGTGCATTATATAATCTCACGGTCATGAGAGATCAAGAGAAGGACGATAGAGAGATAGTAAATGCAAAAAATGATATTATGTTCAATGATATTACAAAGAAATTGAACACAATTGTCCAGACTCGGTTCCGAAGTAAAAACCAGAACCGCCTTCCTTAAAAGGTACACATAACCTAAGAGGGCTAGACAAAGATTATCAAAAAATTAAAAAGGAATTATTGAAGTATGATGGGAAAAACCATAGAGGAACCATCATTTTGGTTAATAAAATGGAGGGCATCTTCAAATCAAACCCCCCCACTCACTAAAAGAGAGAAGATAATGGAAACCTAAAAAAATGGAGGAAGAAGCTTATAATAGCTTTCTATGGTGTTTTGGGAAGTGTAATGCCCACTCTTTCCAATGGAAAAACTTCACCGTTGAATTATTAAAAAGTTTCCACAACAAAGAAGAAGATGTCCTTTACACCAAGTTCATCCATCTAAAGAAAAAGGGAAGTGCAAATGATTATACTCACAAATGGGAAGTTTTGGAAATAAGTAAAAATGGATTCTCATATGAACAATTACTAAAATTATACATCTATGAATGAAAGGATTGCATTCGTAGTCAGTTAAAACTATGGAAATCCCAAACTATTGAAGACATCAGACATGCAACAAAATTAGATGAACAAGAGAACAAGGTCAACAAGTCTTCATTTATAAGGCAAGATAGATCGAATAGATATTTTAATTAAAATAAAGCAAGTATGTTGAAGATAAGACAAACAAGTATGTACTATCTCGCTTGAGGGAAAAATAAAAAACATCATTAAGATACAGACAAGAAACATGTAAACACATGTAGATATTGTAGACAAATGGGTGAAAGAGCATAGATGTAGCAATTAAAATATGTGTGATTGTAAAGTTGAGAGGGAAAAAGACTCGTCAAACTGCGATTTTGATGATGAAGTCAGCAAGCGGGAAAATAATGACAACAATGGAGACATTGAAGAGGAAATGCCTAGGATATCTTTAGTTGCAATAACAAGCATCACACAACAACAAACATTGAAATTAAGATGGATTGTGAAAAAAGAGAATGTCATTGTACTTATAGACAAAATGAGTACCCATAATTTTATAGACGTATTCGTGAAAATATTAAATTTGTTTGTATACCTATAAACATAGATAAGTGTTATGGTAGCGGATGGAAAAAAGATTGATGATGTCAAGAATTTTTACAATGTTAAGCTACAAATAGAAGATTACAACTTGGAATCTAGATTCTACACACTACCTTTGGGAGGAGTAGACATTGTCTTAGGAATTCAATGGCTACAAACATTCGGTACACATTCCATAAATCATTAAGAACAATTTATTAAATTCAAGAGTGAGGGAAGAAAATACAAATTGTATGTGTTGAAACCACTTCCTATCCAAATTATATCCTCACAACAAAAGGATAAAAAGGGAGCACCAAAATTTGTGGCACAATGTCATTAAATGGAGATATTATAGTCAGAAGTGGCTCACACCCAACAACCAGGGATCCAAGGATTAATCCAAAAGTACAAGAAGGTATTATAATACATTCCCATGAAATTGCCACTAGAAAGAGGAATAGAACACATAACTGATGTTAAACCATATTCATCCCCTATGAATTTCAAGCTTTATCGATATCCTCACCATCATAAACCAAAAATAGAAAATATAATTCAAGACTTATTAAGATGTGGAATTATCACAAGAATTAGAAGCCACATGCATCCCCGATAGTATTGGTTCATAAAAATATGGATAATTCATGCTATGTATATATTATTGAGATGTTAACAAGATAACAGTCAAAGACAAGTTTATGTTCCATTCATAGATAAGATGTTGGACGAACTCGATGGGGCAAAATGTTTTCCATGTTTTGTATGGCTATGAACCACCCAAATTGAAAAAACTTGCGTTATTTAAATCTGAAGTGCTAGCAGTATTTAATGTATCCATCCAAATATGAAGCTATTTATGAAGCTATTTAAAACACATAAATTGAAATTACTAGTTCACAAAAATGTTTTCAAATTGGAAAGTACAAAAATATAAATAAATACAAGAATGTTTAAACCATAGGTAGAAATTGTTGAATACATACGCTATTGTGAGCCTTTGATATTAACATTTGTGATACAAATACATTGTGTTCCGGAAATAAAATGATGCGTTAAACAAGGCTCTAAATTTTTACTGAAATATTGATGAATTCAGATTATGATGCTGATAACAATACGATTGATAAATAATTTGTGTGTTACAACTAATTCATATTTGGAGTCCATAATCAATTGCTTCGAGCTTATGTCCACCAGTTTTTAATTTTTTCTGTGAATTTTTAGGGTTGAAACCCTTGATTAAGGAGGGAGAAAAAAATTAAAATCAAAGTATTAAGAAGTAATAAGCAATGCTATTTAAATTATGCTATTTAATTTAAAGAACAAATGTATAAAAGTACACATAAATTTATGTAAAAACTAGTATAAATGTATCCATAAACGCTCACACATGCAGCCATATCTTAAATACAAAAGTGTCGATTATGGATAATTGTTCTTATCACTCTTTTATAATAAAACTACAACGTCATCTATTAGTCACATGAATGATATATGCATGCATTGCATGCACCTCCAGTTGGCAAATAATCAATGACATCTGGCTATAATCTGTCTCACTCAAGTTTCAACTTTTTGCATGAGAAGAACGGATTCTACCCTTCCTAAAATATAATGTTCAAAAAATGAAAATGTTACTAGGCTAGTTCCTGAAAATGGACTAGTTTATTGATTTTTTGTTGTTGTTCTGGGTTGAATAGATTTATGGGTGGGTTTTATCCCTGCCCTCTCTAGGTGTATAGTTGAGTAGGTATAGATAATCTCAGTAGGAGGAGAGAGAATATATCTCAGACAAGTTGCATATTTTACAATGTCAGTGAAGCGACTACAGCTCTTTCTTTTGAGCATGGAGCGAATTGGTAGGGATGCAACCTTTCAGCAACTTTTCTGCCCGAGGATTGCATTGCCACTCTACAAACAGTACTCCAACAACAGCCAGAGGTGAAACATTATAATTTTGTGAGAAATCTTTCGAATTTGTTGGATATTTGACATTACAGAGAATAAGATTTTATGTTTATTTTTTCTCTTGCAACAAAAGGTCAAGGTTAATAACGAAGGTGGTGCAGGTAGGAGGAGCGCAATTTTAAGGATAAAAAACCTTCACAACAATGTGGACAATGATATGAACATTGTGACACCTGAAATGTTGTTCAATATTTTTTCGTTATATGGCCATGTGGTGAAGATCAAACTTTTTCTGAAAATGCAAAGGCGAGAAGATCGGCAACTCAGTGTAATAACCTTATCTCCAGATCCTAAGACCACCGAAGAGAAGCACACCAAGGCAGCCAAGGAGAAAAAGGAGAAACCCCAAAAGGAAAGGAAGCCAAGGTTTTTGAAACCCCGTTTGGAGGTACTGCTCGATATTTCTTTCATGAGCAATAACCTTATCTCGAGTATTTTCAAGTTGTTTTATTTCTCTAATCATTTGCTTCTCCTCTACCAGCGTATTGTTGTCGTGCTCTATTATAAACTGTAAACTTTGTATCTGTCCAAGACAACTGTACAATAAGGAAAATCCCAAACTGACCAAAAGATGTCAACTTTTTCAATGCTCAAAATAAAATAACTGTCTGAAAAAACCATTCCACAATACAATTTGGATACTCATACTATTTGGAAATTAACCTTCAGCACCAAAATCATGCAATTTACATTTGACAAACGAAAGAGATAAGAAGTGAACACCATACCTTTCTATTTAGCTCCTCTTCAGAAGAGCACAAACATTGACCTTTCTCCCTGGAGGTAATATTTGCACTCTTGAATTTACCTAACACTACCTGAAAGGGTTCCATTTCTTTTTTCTTCTCTTCCAATCTTTTCCTATAAATATTTTCTTCACTGCTTAAAGGTCTTATCTTCTAGATCACCTCTGCCCTTTCGCTCTGCATAAACATTTTGGTTAAATGGTTACTGTGCAAGAAGCCAAAAGAATTACACTCATCAACATCAAGATTCAAGTGATTTTTTGTCATTTTCTAAATAGCAAATGCCATACTTAGATCATAAACTAGACGAACAAGTAATGAAAAAAATAAAATACATCACCAGCAACAACAAAACTGTGAACTGACCTTTTTAGCTCTCAAGGCTTTAGTTATTTGATAGCGAGCTTGATTTTTCTTCTGGAGATCTTTGTTAGCCTGATCAGTTTTCAGCTTTAACTGTATATCTTCATAAGATCTAAACTTAACATAATAAAACGTGTGAGTTTCCTTTGGAGCAGGCCACTCATCCTTGACGTCCTTAGGGACACCATTGTCTAAAGCAGTTTCGTGCCCTCCATCGTCAACTTTTAGAGATCCATTTGGTACGCCGTGAAAAGCAGGTTTATTATCTTCAGCTGCTACGGGAGCAGAAAATTGTTTGATATTGTTACTCTCGATTGTTTGAACTCCGTATCCATCATCATTTTCCATTATTGAAATCGTCTGACCTTTCCTACAATCATATCCCAAAATCTCAACGCCCATATTCTTCACATGCCCCCAAACAAAATCCCCTTCTAGGCTGACAAATCCATGCATCATGAAAACAGTAAACTTGATTTTGTGATCAAAGCGATGCAAATATTGAGAAACACTCATCCGTACAATGACTCAAATTTGGTCATTTTGAATACTTGAAGCCACGATCCTCATCTCTTAAACAAATCAAAAACAAAAAACCGCAAAATAACTTGAAAACAGCTAGAAAAGGAAATTCCATTAAATACACCATATTTATGAGATCAAAGGACAGATAAAGCATGACACCTTATGAAACCCTGCTAAATTCATCAAAATTCAAACAAAATAACATGAAAAAGCAGAGCTCTCTCTTCAGGCTAACTGAAGGCTGGTCCAAGCTTTCTCTTCAATCCTCTTCTTGCTCCTCTCGCTCCAAGAGACCTGCAAAACAAGTTATACCTTCCTCAAACCATTATGACCACATATAAGACAATGATAATCAAATAAACATGATAAAATGATCTGAATAACATCATCATATGATCATAAACAGAGATTCAATCACACATTGAACAATGATTTGGGAAGAAGAAGGACATCACATCTTTATTAATCTTGAAAACAAGTACAAGTATACCTTCTCTTCAAGTTCGGCACCTCACGAAACCTTGATCTGGTTCTGCTGCTTCTCTTCTCCAAAGAACTCAGCCTCCAAGCTCTGCAACACAAGGGGAAGACCTCCAGGGAAAAGGTGTGGGCAAAGAGAGCTCCAATTCCTCTAGCATAACAATGCAGAAATTCCAAGTCACCTCTCATGGACCTCCCTACCTCTATTTATATGGTTAAGGAAGATTTAGGGGCGAGGACAAAGTGGTTACAATTGAAGAAGTCAGTTGCATAACTACCCAAACTAACTGAAATTTAAACGACTAGTTTTTGACATTTTTAAAATTCATTCGCAGGTTTCACAACTAGACAGTCGCGTATCATCTGCGGGTTGCTAGTACAGCAAGTCGCGAATAAAATCATTCACGGGTTGTATAACTCTATAGTCGCGAATCATCCGCGGGTTGCCAATATATAAAGTCACGAATATGAGCAACTTTTTGTATTCGCGATTATGTAAGAGAGCAACTCGCGAATATTTAGGAGGCATTCGTGACTTTGCCTTAAGGAAAGTCAAGAATGGACAAAAAACGCAATTTAAGGGTGTTTCTGTGCATTTTCAGACTTTGGTGTCTTCTAGAAAGTTTTAGCTAACTGAAATACCTTTCCAACAGTGTAGAAATGAGGTCAAACGGAGTTACAAAACTCAAGATATGGGTCCTCCAAGATAGGTGTTTTTTCAGTGACATTCAGTGACTTTCATGAAGTGTCGACATGCGACGGAATCATGGGAAAGTGGTCACAGGAAAAGATGTGTCATTTTGAGCTATAACAGATGCCCCCTAATGTGTGAGGTTAGAGGGGAAGATGATAGCAGAAATACATTATAAAGGAAATAGTTGAGTATGGAGAGAGCAGAGAATCCAAGATCTAAAGGCTCGAATGAAGGTACCTGTAAGAGAGATAAATGTCAGAAAACTGATCTCTGGGACATACAAGTCCATATACAAAACATCACCATAAAGATACGGGCGGATCCAACATATGTATAACTGATGAAACTATCATGGTCGCTCAATATGCAAAAAGGCGCCATATCAAATCTAAAGGAGTCATGGCCACAAATGAACAAGGTGGATCCATACTCAACAATCGATCATAGCCACAAAAATACAAGGTGGATCTATGTCTTAGCAAAATGTCATATAAAGCATAACAAGGTCTTGCGCAACTCGAGCAATAGCAAAAAATGAGGATGCTACTGTCAGCCCAAGGTCTTCAATCCAAACCGCCCAAAAAAGGTACGAATCCTAACCATGCGAATAAAGGAGTTGAAGTCGAACATGGAGGAAACTGTTTGATTACCAGTCAATGATGAGAACCGTTAACAAACGCGAGGGAAACCACCATTAATGAAAATGGTCCCCAAGGTACCTAGTACATTCTAACAAGTGTGATTACAAGGACTTGAAGTCGAACACTTGAAGAATCTATCGAGTAGGAGACATTAAGGTATTCCCACTACCCAATAGCGAGGGAAATTGCCACTGATGACTACAATCCCCAAGGTACTGTCAGAAAACTCTAAATCTCATTCCCAGAGAAAGATGTGTTGCAATTTATAGGAAGAGATCCATTGGAAGGAAGGCATTAAGGCATCCTTCATCATCCAACACGAGGTAAGTCAAAGACTAATTGGATCTGGAATTTGTACTGAATTTCATGACAAGGAGTGCCGAAGACATGATGTAATGCACTGATACCAGGGAATGGCTGACACAAAAGGTCAAGGCAACTGCAGAATGGTCGACAAAGGTTTAATCCTTGAACAATGAGCACGACACAAAAGTGACTTAGGCAGCTTTTGACACGAAATAGGACCAATGAAACAAATATGCAATGTAGGAGACATTGACAGATTCCCCATATAATTGGAAAAGAGACCAACTGGAGGAGTAAAAAACTCTGAATCAGGATAAGGTCAAAATACTAGGACCCAACTGTTGATAGACTCAAAACTGGTGCTTTGTTCAAGGAAACAAGACTTGCTGCCATGATGTAAAAAACATGTGAATGAACTTCCCTTCCCCTCTTTCTTGTAAAGGTTTAACGAGTCCAAGAAAGCAAACTCAGGACCATCTTCATTTTTGGCAAGCTCGAAGAAAAGAAATAAGAATGCTTGATAAAGCACTGATTCATGGATTTTACGAGCCCGAACTAGTACATGCTCGACGATGTTTTCATAGTTTAGAGAGTCTGAAAACTCCAAAGAAGACTCCAGGGGGGTCCTTTTTCGTACAATTTAGTCTCCTGAGGCCGAAAAAGTATAAAACAAACCAAAGAAGAACTCTCTTAACTTTCAAAGAAGAAAAGGTGCATCTTTTTCATACTTAGTCGGGAAGGTCCGAAAAAGGTTAAATTACCACCTACCCAACGCTCCTTCAAAAGCAACATATAGCCTGAGTTTTACGAGTGTGAAGGAAGGCAAGATCACTCGGAAAGATCCATTTGATTACGAGAAATGGGACTTACAACAATAAACTCGATGCTTTGTTCTTTAGGGTTTAACGAGCACGGCAAAGACATAAAGTACACTCGGAATATTTTTCATGTTTTGGTCTAGAGCACGAAAAAGAGAAAACTAAGCTCATACCGGGGGTTCCTTTTCCGTAAATTTAGTCCCTCAGGTCCGGAAAATTCATAAACCTATGCCTGAGAATACTCTTCTCAATTCAAAAAGAAAAGAGAGGGATCCTTTCTCGTATTATTCCACATGGTCCGAGAAAGAGATAACCTACCACCAATGTGGATGCCCATTCACATATTCTTAACGAGCCTGAATGGACAAGTTTACTCGGCAGTCAAGTCTATTTTGAGGAGTCAGACCTGGGCCTAAAGAAACTCAAAATCTTTCCCATGAAGTTTTAACGAGTCCGGAAAAGTCAACTCGCGGCCTCCTTACTATTTTTAACGAGCTCGAAGGAGAGCAGAAAGAATGCTCTAAATGCGAGGAGACGAGTGTCATAGACAGGCGAAACTAGTTCCAAGCGCAAGGAACAAACCTATGCATAATGCAAGGAAAGTGAGCAAGATAAGTACACTCGGGGAATGTCTCCTCAAGGTGAAGGGTGTCAAGTTGCAAAGGAAAAATGATACAAGGCTTAGCGACGATGAGAACAAAGACGAGGGCTTATACAACGAGTTAAAAGCGTGGAAGCTAGCATCAGACTCATAAGCGCGAGCAGGATACATGCAAATGAAATTACGACTTGAACCATAAGGTGAGGCCAGTAAATAGTTGTGAATCCAACTACAAATCCTGTCTCCAAGAAACAACAACATCAGGATCATATTCAGAAGAAAAGATCCGATGCAGGTCACTTTGGTAGAAACACGTGTGACTTTGCTATCTTCTACAAAAGGTAAAGTCAAGGCAGAATCAACCGAAGAAGATTCTATAGAACCAAGGCTCAAGGGTTTATAATCAATAAGATCAACCTCGGAAGGAGAGAAAAAATCAACAAGGGGGATAGAGTTTGTAGGCACAAACTCAATATCACAGGAGTTGAAAAATTCATAAGAAAAATCAAACTCATCAGGATCACTGACTTGCTGTTCGAAGGAAGAGTCCAAAAAATAAACAAGACCAACATAAGAAGAAAGGTTAGGCTTACTAGGCAAATCAGGGTTAGACTTAGTCACAACTGAACCAACATCCAAAAGAAGGTCATATTGTATCAAAGACTCTAGGAAGACTTCATCCAAAGGAAGGAGATCATCCGAGATATGACACATGTCTAAACTTTCAAATGGATCAACAGAGTGGAGAGTAGGCTCTACAGTCTGTATAGGATGACTCACCCGGTCAACTACTGGGACCAAGTCCTGAGAAGGTAAGCATGAAAACAGAGGTTTCTTCTCAGTAGCAATTGAACGCCAAGAACAAGAGGCCACATAGTTCACCTGTGGCGGGGTAGTGTCTACAAAAACACTAGGAATCAATAAAGGAAATACCTGGTCTCTAGTTGGGTCAGGAGATGGATCAAGAAAATCCAACTGATCGATAGTGACAATTTATTCACCATGATTAAAGTACATCACATGAAATAATGTTGACACCACAGCTTGCATGGAATAGACATAATCACGTCCAAGGAGCATATTGAAATCCAAGGGGTCTTCTATCACCATGAAGTCAACTAAGATGGTCTTCCCATCCAAAGTAACAGGTGTTTGAGCAAGAATTCCCAAGGCTATACAAGTTCTTCTATCAAACGCTAGTAACTAACTAGTAGTCGACACAAGGCTGGGAGATCCCATGCTTCGCCAAGCACGAGTAGACAAAATACTAACTCAGGCTCCTTCATCAACAATACAACGAGCAATCGTGTAAGGTTCAACTTTGACCTTTATCTGGAAAGGTGCATCAGAAGGAAGGCGCGGCTCAACTAGGCTATCCCAATCAAAGGAAGCAATCCGAGAGCTTGGTGGGGGTTGATCCGAAGCAAGTTCAGTGACCCCTTGTTTAGTAAGTTCTGAACTGGCAGTGAAGAAAATGTGACTAGTAGACACTTCACTCTCCAAAGGAAGAGTGGGATTGATCGATAATGGAATCAATTCAACCGCTTCATGAAAGTCACTCTCTGAAGGGAGAGTGGGATTGACCAAAGATGACATTGGTTCAATCACATCAGGATCACTCTCTTAAAGAAGAGTGGGATCGACCAAATCTGATATTTGTTCGACCACTTGATCAACCAAAGGTTGAGTAGGTTGTTGAGAAACTATAGGTTGTTTAGGAGAAGGAAATTCTTGAGTCTTGGACCACACTCTTCGCACCTTTGCGATAGCAGGGCATAGGTGAGTAAGATGATCTCCCTCACATAGCATACAAGGGAACTTAAGTTTGCACTTCAAACGACCAGTTTTCTCAACGGTGTCAACATGACTAGCAGTGGCTGATTGTTTTCTCTCAACATGACCTGCAGAGGATGAGAGTTTGCCCCCAGCATGAACACCAGAGGCCAGGTGACTGGGTCGAACCTGACTAAGAGAGGTTGGTTGTTGAAAAGCTTCAGGATGTTCAAAAATGGGGTGACCATGAATCCAAAATCTTCACACCTCCGCGATAGAAGGGCATTTATAAGTAAGGTGGTGTCCCTCACAAAGCTTACAAGGAAACTTGGGCTTGTGTTTTGAATGGGTAGTCTTTTCAACAGTGTCAACATGACTCGCAGTGGCTGACGGATTGTCTTCAGCATGAACCACAGAGGCTGAAAGACTGCCCCCAGCATGGCTGGCAGAGGCTGAGAGACTAGGTCCAACATGACTTGTAGAGGTTGGACGGGCACCACCAACATGAACAACAGAGGTTGAGTGGTTAGGATCAAAATGCTTTGCAGCAGTTGAGTGTGTGCCCCCAGCATGAACAACAGAGGCTGGGTGGATGGATCCAACATGAACAATAGAGGTTGGATGGGGAGGTTCAACTTGAACAATAGAGGTTGAACAAGTGCCCTCAGCATGAACAACAGAGGCTGGGTGGATGGATCCAACATGAACAATAGAGGTTGGATGGGGAGGTTCAACTTGAACAATAGAGGTTGAACAAGTGCCCTCAGCATGAACAACAGAGGCTGAGTGACTAGATCCGACATGACTTGGAAAGGTAGGAAGGATCCCACCAGCATGATCAACAGAGGCTGGATGGTGAAGATCAACTTGACTTGCAGAGGTTGAGTGCTTAGATCCAACATGGCCTGTAGAGGTTGGATAGGTGCCCCCAGCATGAACCATAGAGGCTGGGTGGTGAGGTTCAACTTGACTTGTAGAGGTTGAACGAGTGCCCCCTTGCTTATGTGCCTTCTTCCTATTCCTCCTTATTTTACTCCTTTTAGACTACCGGTTACTAGTATCAGTACTTTCACCGCATGAGGTAGAAGGAGGAGGATAATCAACTACAGGTGAAGGGGGAGCAGTGTTTTTATGCCCTTGATATAAGGAGCTTACTTGAGAAGCATCAGGAGCATTCAGGATAGTTGGAGTGGAAAACAACCACACCGGTAGCCCTAGTTTGAATCCAGGAAGATTCAGGGTGGCCATCAAGGGAACACCAACATTCCCCATGAGAGGAATAGTACAAGGAGTTCCCATCATGGGGATCTCTTGGTTGGTGTTCAAAGGGTTGTTAGTCATAGTTTCAAACCGAGAGACAAAGTCTGAGGTTGATAGGCAACCAAAATTACAAAGCACACACCTAAAGGCACACTAAGTACAGACAAACCACACAGCACTCACTAAAAATTCCTAAAGGCAAACAGACAAACAGGTATAAGATATACTTTCCAGAAGAAAGATGATAGACAGTTATTTGGCGTCCCTATAGATGTTCTTAGGCACAAGCGGAGGAATCACCCATCGCCCTCCCACACTTTCTACCGGGGTTACCTTCCAAGTCCGTCCAAGGTCAACCAGAAATAACCTTCCGGTGTACCTGTGTATGAACCCTAGATGTCAAAGAGACTAAAGGCTACCTTAACTATATTGATAGTCTGGGGGGACAGTCGCAAGCCGAACTCGTACGCATGGGCAGGGTAGTTGAGCCCGAAACTCTGTCTAGGATAGAATCCCCAGATGCGTAAAAGTCCCGAGTTACGTTTTGACAAGGATTCGGAGGGTTATCTCCTCTGTCCAAGCCTCCACGCGGCCTCGTGCTTAACTCCTGTTTAAGAGGAGCTTCCCAGATACAGTCGATAAAGTCAAGGATTTACCTAGTGATAGGACAACTACGTCTGAAATTTAACACTTGTGGGGAGTTTAAACTCCCTAACCCACAAGTCTAGCCTAAGCTAGTTGGTGTATGACCCTATAAAATAAAACTTACTAGTAAATTTTAAATTATATCGTTTATTTTAAGGGTTGTTTTTAGTCAGAGGGTAAATGGCACGAAACTTATGTGGTGTTTTGACTCAAAGCTGAAACAAAATGACTAAGCAAAGAGATATGAAATGCGAAAAGCAAAAACTATTCTCTTTATATTTTCAAATAGAAACTTGAAAGCCACAAAAGAACAAATTCTTTTTATATTTATTTTTAATTTTCTCAAAAACAATGATATGCCATGCAATCTAGACTAAAAACCTAATCTACATGCATATAAAGCAAACATGTGTTTTTGTCTTTTTCTTTTATAAATGCAAAAGAAAAATCAGCCTATCAACTAATGCAAGCAAGTACTGTAAGCAAAGAAAATAGACAACTATTCTACACCCCACAAACAAACCCTAGGTTTCCCTAAAGTTAGATATCAACCTCTCTTGAAACGAAGGCTTACAAAGGTAGACAAGCCAACAACTTTGGAATGAAGAGACTAAGCAATAAGACTGACATAAACAAAGGTCAACAAGTCCCAAGTATCAATCTAAACCTACAAACAAAGGCTGCTC